>JALIZH010009117.1:0-34345 GCA_030522465.1 Rhipicephalus appendiculatus
CTAATCGTTTGGAGAAGGTATCCGACCTTTAATCGACGTCATATCTTGAAGCTACTCATGGCGGTGGTATTGGTGGTGATGATGGTCCACGTTCTCCCAGTAAGGGTTGCATACCGGACACTGACCCAATAACCATCACCAGTGGCTCAAAAGGTGACTCACATCACCTCACAGGACTGTTGTACCAACCTAATCTGGAAACGTCGGTTGCACCTTTCTTGAATGGCGGAACAACGAGATAGGCCGAACTGTTGCGGTAGTGACCTTCGGACAGCACCACTGCATTATTGTGTATGTGTAGCACATAAGATATGGCATATGTGCGCCTGCAGCGTTGGGGCATACTTCTTTTTAGCAGCAGGTCAACGAACACTAAGCAACACCCTCTGGCAAATAATTCTGTCTCAACGTATACCTAACAAAATTCCGCATACGGGAGTGCATAAGGCAGTATGAGCTTTCTGCCACAATCCCTATCGGAGAGCCAGTTCCAAACTAATGAAAGGGACCGAAAAGCCTTACTACTACTACTACTGCTATTACTACTACTCCTCTACTACTACTACTACTACTACTACTACTACTACTACTACTACTAATAATAATAATAATAATAATAATAATAATAATAATAATAATAATAATAATAATAATAATAATAATAATTATAATTGTTATGATCTTACGTCTCAAAACCACGACATGATTATGAGAGATGTTCAATTGACGTGCACGCACCTAAATCGAACCACACGGCCATCTAGCATTTGATTTCGCCTCCATCGAAATGCGGTCGCAGAGCCGGGATTCGATTCCCACGACCTTCGTGACAGCGGTAAAGCCCGAATAGTATTATTCATGCATTTTGCAGAGCTCGATATGGCCAAATATTAAAATGAGTAGGCGCGACATAAAATCATTTTCGGGCAGCCTCGAGCACACCAGCTCGACGCGATAGATTGAAGCGAAGCAACGAGTCAGCCGAGCCATTTACGATCGGAATGTTCCCATTGTGTGGAGAAAGACCGCGGGGGGCCTCCGTCAAAGAGAACAGAGACTGCTGTAACGGAGGGTTTGCAAAACGATGGCGTTAATTCATCCCCGCTCCAAGGACAACGGAGCGGCGCATCGCCCCGATTCAAAAACCCTCGGCGACGACGCATCGTCCCCATTTGCAACGTGATTGGCCTACATGTGCGCCGATAATGGCCGGACCATTCTGTGGCTTTGTCTCCTTGGGTCACCCTCTTCCGTTCTGCAAAACGCTCATTTGAAGTTTGAAGTTTGTTTCATTATTTTTATGGTACATGTATTTCCACTTTTAGGGACCTAACAAATTTGTTAAAGGGTCCATAACGGCATTATAACATCAAAAACTCTAAATGGCAACAGCATGGGAAGGGAATATTTAGTTATCAAAAACACAAGAAAACATAAATATCAAGACAGAATATGGTTTCATATACAATGGTCACCGTAACTAAACAATAAAAACATCACTGATACGATAATTCGATGTAATTAAAGCAACAGGAGTTCATTGTGTAATATGTATAAGTGCAAATATCAACATATCTGAAAATAATTACTACAAATGACTATTGCTGTATGAATTGATATGAAGCGATTTTTTTTAGTTGTGCTAGGAAAGAGTGAATAGACGGGGCTGTCTTTAGATTAGTAGTAAGGCTATTCCAAATTGTACTTCCTGTAAATTCCAAAGTTTGACGGCCGCAATTACTATTTATTTTAGGTAGTAAAAGTCTGTAGCGTGAAAAACACTCGTTAACTCGGGGTGACAGACGAAGGGACACTGACAGTAGGGTGAGATTACCCGTGAAATATTCTGTATATCATAGAAGCAATATTGTAAATAACTAGATTGTGGACACTTAACACATTAATATTTTAGAACAAGTCCTCGCCTCTGATATGCATATTAGAGCTGTGCACGGGCCTAATTTTCAAGCCCGAGCCCGGCCCGGGCCCACTGACTGCGTCGAAGGCCCGCCCGAGCCCAACCCTAAAGGGATTCGAGCCCGTCCGGCCCGGCCCGACGTACAAAAACACAAACCCGGGCTCGGTCCGGCCCGACACTATGAAAGTTTGCTGCGAATACAAGATATCACTTTTTTATCATGTGGCATTTTATTCAACATATCAAAGTTAAACATACGCAAACGACACATTTTAGTGTGTATACACAGATTACAAGTTGTTAAAATAGGATGATGTGCAGTGATTCTGACTGCAGTGAAGTGCGGCGCTCCTGCATCACATATCCCGTCGTTGCTCGCACTGTAGCCGGAATCGCAAATATTTTTTTTTTTTTTTTTTTTTTTGCAAGCATAGGCCGCTTGGAATAATTAGACTCCTTGTTCTTCCATAAGTTTAGTACGTCTGATGCAGGACAGGAGGATGATTGCATGGATAAATAATCACAAAGGTGATCTGTGTGCTCATCGCTAAGTGCTAGAAAACAATTCCGGCACAACGTCTATATTTTTCGTTTGATGTGGGCCTTGCACCTGGCCCGGCCCACCCGATGCCCGAGATGAGTAGCCCGAGCCCGGCCCGGGCCTCCCGAGAGGGAAGACGTCCGCATACCCGAGCCCGGCCCGCGGGCCGGGCCGGGCTCAGGGCTTTCGGGCTACCCGGAGCCCGTGCACACCTCTAATGCATATTACTAGGCATTATTATGCGAAGCGCTATTTTCTGGATAGAGTATTTTGTTTATCAGTTTTGTTTTTTAATGGTTTTCCCTTAACATTTGTGACCATTCGATTGCGCATCAGTGCGGGCCGCACTGATGTGTTCTATTATGGACTGGTGCGTCCAAATATCTAGTACCATTCTCGAATTCCAAGCACCACTGAAAACTTGGGAAATGTTGAGTATATTCACAACCAGAGAAAAAAGAGAAATAAAAAAAGTCGTCGCGATGACGTAATCGGCCAGACATACCAAGGCGGACCGTAGTGAGCCTTTATACACTCGGAAGGGGCGTCATTCGTAAAAGTGACAAACGCTGCCACATACATTGTTTCCTTTTACACATCGCTCTTAATTGCGAAGAATACATTTGTTTGAATGCGTAATCTAATTAGTATACGACATCGTTGTGTCCGCTGGCGCGCAATTGATAAGCGCAGCCTGCGAAGTGCGCATGCACCACCAAATGTTACATAATAATAATAATAATAATAATAATAATAATAATAATAATAATAATAATAATAATAATAATAATAATAATAATAATAATAATAATAATAATATCTGGTGTTTAACGTCCCAAAACCACGATATGATTATGAGGGACGCTGTAGTGGAGGGCTCCGGAAAGTTCGACCAATCTGGTGTTCTTTAACGTGCACTGACATATCGCACAGTACACGGGTCTCTACCATTCCGCCTCCATCGAAATGCGACCGCCGCGGCCGGGATCGAAAATGTTAAAAGCAGTGCCGCTTGCTAGCGGCGCCTTTCCTCGCCCGAGCCACGAACGCACAAGCGTGGGTTAATAAACGTAGTTCACTCGAAACTTGTCTAATCATCTTTGTGGCACGTCTGGCGCAAAACGTGACAGAAGTCATAACGAAAATATTCAGTAGTTCCGCTCAAGCGCCGTATACTCGACCGGAAAGACAACGAGAACGCGATTAAACCCTATATTTACGTCATATACCAGGAGTCCGTTGAATACGTTCTTTCTTCACTTCATTCCTAAGAAATATACAAAAGACACAACATCCAACAACATTCATGCGCAGAAGATATGCTCATACATATAGGGCGACATCGCTCACTCACGTTCGGTCTGTCGTTCCCAGAACGATTTTTTGATGCATGCTTCGACAATACACGCTCTCGTAGCTGCTCGCCATGCCACAAAAGCTCGCTCAGACTGTCTACACAAGAATAGACTTGTCTGTTATTTTCAGCGCGCACAGGCGTTTATGCAAATATCGGCGATATCATCCTCGCAGTCGTTCCAACTTCGCGTCCCGAACGTCACGACGGAACCGACACGACCTCCTGCGTACAGGCACAATCATACTTCGCGGAACGACGCGTTGAAATTTCGATCGAACCCCGAACCCCCCCCTCCGCCTAGACAAATGTACGATTCTTCCCTGGGCCAGACAGATGTCGACGCTCCGTGCTTTATTAATCAGCGTGGGGAATACATTTGCGCGACCCCTCTGTGCTACGATCGAGCGCTGATCCGTCATGCATGGCGAATGAGCTGAAATTGAAAGCCGCCGCCAACAGAGATGCCATCTGGTTTCGGCTATACGAAGGCTGCACGGCCGAATGGAAGCCCGGGGTTCTCTCTATACACGCTAGCTGACAGGAAGCTGACGCCGGAAAGGTCGATCAAGTAAACTGAAAACTTTAGCATGACCATGACGCATTATTTAAACCTTTATTTGCGCTGCAGTGATAATTATCGACGTACCTGTGGACAGGAGTGTTGGATGGCGACACTTTGCGACGCCTAGCTGTTGAGAACCGTAACGTGCCGGTAACGTTCTTGTGCCACCAGAACCGAGATATTCCGACGGAAATAAAACAAAAACTGCTATTGCGTGATAATGTAATTCCTTAACTTGTTGCCTCTTGATTGCCAAAAATCATAACGGCCACCTCCATATGCGTCACATGCAGATACAGATAAAAAAAAAAAAGAAAAAAAAAGTTTCGATCTAGCTATACAGGGTGTCCCACGTAACTTTAGCCAAGGGCTTTAAAACTGAAAGGCGCGTAGGAGGCGAGTGGAACTAAACGCATACTATTCGCATAGGCCTAAATTTACTCACGGTATTTTTATTCTCCTCTTACCTGGTTAAAGTATGTTTTATTATCCAACACTTCAATTATCGGCTGAAGATCCATATAAACATCCTAGAGTTCTCGAGCACCTTGAGAAACCACCTGATTGAATTTTTGCCTGTACGAGGCGTCTCACGTAGACCGTTTTACCACGTCTCAAAGAGAGTCCGCGATCTACAAGAAAAAAAAAAAAAGAAAACGTGACGGAGCCATTGCGCACAGCTACCGTGCTGTTCTCAACGGTACAATCGATGAACCAGGTCGCCTGCAGGGTTTTATAGGCGTTGTATAGCCTCGTCCAGAAGCATGTATTCAAGCAGCCATCCAAACAAAAGCCGCAGGCTCCGATGCCACCCACCATCAAAATCATTCTGCCGCTTCCCCATAGCCACAGTCATGCCGCAGGCGCTAATTTTTTGTTGCTTTGACCATGCGCCCCCCCGCATGTCTGAGTCTACGTACCCAAAAATCCAACGTGCAAACTCACTCTCAATCTCATCACATCCAGCAGGTATAGAGCACTTAGAAACTTCAAGAACCTTCAGTGAGCACCATCAAGAGGAAGTATTTTGCAGGCAGAGCGCCATGCTCCTTACGCTCCTCTTCGCAACAACTCACGCAATTTTTGGTGAGCCCTATGGCGCCGCTCTCTTCCCCAATTCACAAGATCGGATCGGTGCACGGATCGAAAGGAAAATAGGGAAGCCGTCTTGCCTATTAGGAACCAAATAAACATGATGACCGCAGCCCACCGGAGTTCTTCGAACCGGGCAGGGTGCGAAAACATTTCGGTACCTCCTGTCGAGGCGGTCAGGCAGCGGCAGCCCGGAGGGCAGACGGTGACGGCAGAAGCAATGCCGTACTCTCTTCCTCATCTTCCTTACCACGTAACCATTTCTCCCCACCATAATTACCGGTACGCGTACGCCCACCCTGGGAAGCCAAGCAGAACGCGGGCAGTGCAAGCCCTCTAGCCATCAGCTGTCCTCCCTCTCCTCAACGAGTCGCTGTACTCCCTATTTTACCAGAATCGCTAGCTGAGATAAGGAAACAAAGGCGCACAGTTTCCTTTTCTCAGGGAATCTCAAGGGAAAACGGGAAAGGAGTAATAAATGAATACGTGAGGACCAAGCATCGGAAGAGCAGGAGGAATCCGCTTAGGGCCGCCATACTGCTTTGCCCAGCTTGATGCATTTTCTCTCGCACTACGGACAACTAAGGGGCACAAAACCAACACACAAACGAAAGGCTAAGGCCCGTCCCCCGCGCCTTCTCTGGTTTCCACCCTTCGCTTTTCCCCGTACTCCCATTACCCCTTTGTTTTTCTTTCCCGTCGCGCCCTTGCATCGCACCTCGGTAATTGAGACGCCCCAGCCACTCTCCCCTTATAACAAGACTGTTTGCCGGCCGAGTTGGTACTTACTTAAAGACATAATTTAGCCGCGAATTAGAACACACACAAAGGGGGGGGAACATGAACACTCTTATAGCTGCTCGGTTACACGATGCTGCTTTCCTATACAAGCAAGGTCACAGTGCTGTGTGTGTGTGTGTGTGTGTGTGTGTGTGTGTGTGTGTGTGTGTGTGTGTGTGTGTGTGTGTGTGTGTGTGTGTGTGTGTGTGCGTGCGTGCGTGCGTGCGTGCGTGCGTGTGTGTGTGTGTGTGTGTGTGTGTGTGTGTGTGCGTGCGTGCGTGCGTGTGTGCGTGCGTGCGTGTGTGTGTGTGTGTGTGTGTGTGTGTGTGTCTGTGTGCGTGCGTGCGTGCGTGTGTTTGTTTGTTTGTTTGTTTGTTTGTTTGTTTGTTTGCGTGCGCGCAGTGGTTCTCGAATGGGGGCCCGCGGACCCCAGGCGATCCGCGAAACCAATGATTAAAAAAAAAGATGCGTTTTTTTGAAGGCACAGTACGTCCAGTGACAATGGCTTCTGTTTTTCTTTTTCTTTTTTTTGATAAGCGTCACGGCATAGTATGTTTGCATTGCGGCGAAGCAGACATATGCCTTTTCCTTCTCCATCGGATGGCTGTAAATATTTTGTTGCAGTTTTGCACAGCATCCTTTTCCAGGCTTGCATAGTTGAAAAACAAACATAGCTAAAAACCGGTTGAATGTCGCTGCAGACCGCAAAACTTATTCACACGCTGTTGAGATCGCGTCGACGAGGCACTTTTGTTTGACCATCCTTTACCAGATAGAAATAACAGGCACCTATTTCAAGCTGCATGTTGTCATAATTTGCGACCCCAGCCCCTTCTCTCACTGCAAGAGATCCCCCCACCAGTTCCACCAGTCTACATGGGGTGCCTGAAGCATCCATGGCTGAGAACCACCGATATAGAGCAACGACAGCAACTGACAACGCGATTCGCCAAGCAGAGCGTCGCCCCTTGCCCTCGATCGTCCCGCAGACAAACTGACAATCAATCAGGCTCGGCGGCCCGCAAATCCGCACAAATCTCCTCTGGTGACACACGGGGACGGGGGACGACCTCGACCGCTAGAGCGACGGATTAGCCGTCGCGCAAACTGTACCGCCCTCCTCCCGGCCATCGGCCGTACCACTGTCGTTCAGCGACTGCTGCCGCTAAAGCTCGGCAAAAGGAGTCGTGAAAAGGCACGACAGATCTAAATTGAGACCGACTCTCTCTTTGTAGGCTGAGGGGAGGTAGACCCGCTTGCTGATCACTTGCCGTTCTGTCTGCTTTTGTACAAACACGACGCCTTGTGGACATTCTTTCTTTTAAGTGCGTGTGTTCTCTTTGCTATCGTCACTGTCCTCGCGTGAGTAAAAGCGAAGGAAAACGCGCCACACTTAAGCACCAGCATTTGCACTTTCGGTCCACTGCACTGCCCGTTTCGGATGTTCCTTGCGGCCCGTCTCGGAAACAAATAGTAAAGAAAAAAAAAAACGGCGGTAAAGGGTCACCAGGTCAAAGACCTCGATCATCATGAAGGAAACTTCCTTCCGCAAATAGAGAGTTGGAACGTCCTTGAACATACTGGATAAACGTTTGTGGCAACTACGTGTCAGCACGAGTGGGCATTTAGTGTTTGCTCGTTGACGATTAGAGGTGCGGGAGGGAGGATGAAAAGGGGGGGGAAACATTGCACGCAGGCAGCGCAAACGCAAACACACGAGGCTGTTCGACAACCCTTGTCCATGTAAAGGTGTTTCCCAATGGATGAAATCCTATTATGTTCAACGTGAGCATCAGCTGGCGTTTGCCTTTGCCAATAACTCTATCGCAGGAGTACTTTGTCAATAGGCGCCACCATCTAGACGGGAACGTCTGAGGAGATTATAGTGTTGTAAGCTGGCCTCTGGATTAAGTGCAAGCGAACAACTATTTACACTTCATGGGCACCCAAGGTGCGGTACACGAACCAGCTTTCGCATTACCCCCTCCTCTAGCATGAGGCCGCTGGGGAGTCGAACCCGAAGGCATCGTGCTCAGCAGATCGCCGCAGCCACCACAGCTGGTATGAGCGCGTTTATAATGCTGTCGTTAATCAGCGCATAGATAGCATTAGCAAAGCTAACCACCATGATTTATTTATTTATTTATTTATTTATTTATTTATTTATTTATTTATTTATTTATTTGTCGATTTATTTATTTATTTATTTATTTATTTATTTATTTTAAGCTCAGGGCCTTTCAGCTTTTCACAAGGCAGCGGTTTGGAGGAGCAATAGTTTAAATGGAGCGATAAATAAGGATGATAATACAATCCACAATTAGTGCAATATTTGGTAATCTTAAAATGCTAGCTTAGTATGCCAAATATAGCGTACAACAAGTACATTTTAAGTGCCGCTAACATCATATATATCTACCTTTTTGTATAGTACAACAGACACACACATAATAACATTTGTAAACCGGCAGTTGACTAAAATGTGTGCTAATGCGCCTTTCAGCAACACTTGTCTTACTGCTGCCCATCGGCAAACTTGAAAGCATCCGTACATTCAGAGTTCAGCGCCGTGTTTGTTACTTCTTTATTTGCCCCGTGTTTGTCCGTTAGCAAGTGCTGTTAGATATTTCTCATGGAAACCTACAAACTCGCCTAGTTCATAGTAGACCAGTTGTTCCGGCCATTGTCGTGCGGATGCAGGTATACATACGGTGCGCTGCAAACACGTGAGCGTACAGGTGAACATGCAACGGCGCTAGGCGCCAGTAAACAATAATAATAATAATAATAATAATAATAATAAAAATAATAATAATAATAATAATAATATGTGGGGTTTAACGTCCCAAAACCACGATATGATTATGAGAGACGCCGTAGTGGAGGGCTCCGGAAATTTTGACCACCTGGTGTTCTTTAACGTGCGCTGACATCGCACAGTACACGGGCCTCTACCATTTCGCCTCCATCAAAACGCGACCGCCGCGGCCAGTATCGAACCCGCGACCTTCGGGTCAGCAGCCGACCACCGTAGCCACTGCTCAACCGAGGCGGGCGCGCCAGTAAACAAAAGCCACTTGCAGTACACTTGCAATTGTTATTCGCCTGTCACAGGTGGCAACTTAAGTGCACTTTGAGGGAATGCACTTCGCCGCGAGTGTCATTCACACGCTGTCACACGGGAACGCTAATTGACACTCGTCTCGCTGCAAAGCGCACTTGCCGGCGAGTGCGTTGGCCAAACTCACTTCGCAGCGACTGAGTGTCTAGCCTCGGTAGAAATGCCTCGAGGATAAATAAGTCGTCATCCGAAGCTGAGTACAAACCATTTTTTAAACTATCGTTTTCGTTATTAGGAATATTCTTATGCATTGAAACGTACTACACCACAAAAAACTACTTTGATATTCTCGCTCTCAGGCACTTTACAGCCACGGTCTCCAGGGGCATGCCCAGCACACGCCGTGCAAAGGCCGCAGCTGCCGTGTTTGTACGTAAAGTGGAATTTAAAGGTTTTATAGCTGTAACACATTATCACTCAAGAAAAATTGCCTGGAATAACGAATATCTGTCGTGCTACCTAAGTAGCCATCGCCATTACCATCCTTTCCAAAGTACACTTCCCTTTCTCGCGTAGCAGCGCGCCGCAAAAGTGATTTGCGGGCGCGTAAGTGCACTCGCTCAAAATTACACTAAATTCGCCATTGGTGACTGGGGTATTAGTTTTACACGTGCTTATATGCGCTTTCCGTGTGGGACACAGCGAGAATAACGACGCGGAACACACGTGTGCTCACGTAAGGCCTACGCGCGCAACGTTGCGATTGTAAGAAAGCATGGATGCTCGAGGAGCACCGCTACCATATAATACGAGCGTATTCAGAAATCGCGGACATGCGCCGACCTCAGGGGCATCGTACGTACGGCCGGAAAAATATACAAAAAAAAGGGAGACTGAAGGGGTACTGATACAAAATTTCGCGGCCGAGACAGCCTGCGGGTTCGATTCCCGTGAGCGAGTGTATATCATCTGCAAAATATTAACAGCGAATATAGCTTGGAAGGCATTTTAAATTAATTTTGAAGTTTGCGTGAGCGATCGACTCCGTCGCGCTACTGGCACCATCAGAGGTGACCATCGGTGACCCCCCTACTTCCCTCACGTGACCACGCTGCAACAAGTTATGATGACGTCATAGCGGCCATTTTTCTTTTGCCGCGTTTGTTCCAGCAGTCTATACTTCTCGGCGGCTGGTCGCGAGTCTGTGGCCACGGCGCACGCGTTGAAAGTTTTGTGTTTGGCGACATTGCTGTTCCGTTTCCTATTCGAAAGGACTTCTTGATGCGTACCGTGCGGAAGTGCGTCACAGTTCTAGGGGCTGACGTGATCAGCAGCTGCGCACGCTAGGTGGTGATAGTTGCACCCGGCGGCTTGTCGTTTTTCGAGCTCTCTCAAACCGAAACTGAAACTGGTCGGTAATGAGGAGCCTGTAATTAAATATCTGTCGCGCGCTGCAGCAAACGAGGTGCCGTGTTATGACTAACAGGCCCCCAGCAACACATTGCAGCAAAAAACGCGAGGCCAAAGTTTTTGTGTCAGTACCCCTTTAATGTAGTGGCGCAGCTACCATGAAGAGACGCGCCGCACCGTCCACACGGTCGAAGAGCGCGCGTGTGGTTCCGCGGGTTGCGCCACCATCGCCTCGACAACAATGACCTCGACGACGCGTATCGAAGTTCACCGAGCACGCGGGCACAACAAATAACGCGCATAGCGTGCAGTAAAAGCAACCACGGGAGCAGACATGCAATAGGAGTGTTTTTCCATTACATTATACCACGGATACACGCGGCGAGAATTCTCTTTTCCTCCTTTTTTTTTACAGCTTCCGGAGAGTATGGCTGCGTTTCGGAAACGCGTTAGCGACCAGCTGTCACTTCCGGTTTCGCGATAGGAGACGCTTCCGGGATGAGCTCGCATAACTGGCGCGCCAACACAAAGATGTGCACTGCTCTGTACTTTCGTAGATCTTTATCATTATTTATTATTATTATTATTATTATTATTATTATTATTATTATTATTATTGTTGTTGTTGTTGTTGTTGTTGTTGTTGTTGTTACTAGTAGTAGTGGTATTTAATGCTTAAAAAGAGAGGCTGGTTTCCAGTACCTGGCGCTGACTTCTCCTCTTCTCTTGAATAATAGTTGCCGCCGCAAAGTTGAGAACAAACACAAAACTATACAAAGGCACATCGGGGAGACTGAACCATAGTGAGGCACGCACCTTTCTTGACTTTACCTTTGCGGTTAACATTATTCCTGCTCATACCTGGCCTGGGAGGCGGTGTTTCGTATTTCTGTCCACTGTGCCCCATTGTCGCCCGAGAACCGTCATCGCGCTTCAGCTGCACGCAAGTCAAGATTCATGAGGCAGCACGTCATTGTGGTCCAGCTAGGCTCGCATGACGAATGACCATTAAGGAGTCAGTATACCCTCGTGAGTTAGACCTGACCAAGACGCTAAAGTGACACGAAGACGGTTGGAGTACAGCGAGTTCAATGACCGCGTAGTATACGTAGGGATACGCGCACGCTGTTTTGCATTCGTCGTCGAGACGCTAATATGAATAAGGGTCGCCGGCGTGCCCGTAATTCACGATTCCGAGAAAATTTAAAACTAAATCTCTCCCCTGGCGCACTCTTTATAGGCTGTTCCGCATTCCTCCCATCCTCCCGGAACGACGCGTAAGTATACGATCGATCACATTCCTGCACCCCGACATACTGGTGGAAATTTTCACTTCCGGTTCTTTTCAAATTATGGAATTCTATACCTGGCGACATTCGTTCACTCCCGCTGAATGATTTTGTGGCTAAGGTTGTTGAAAATGTTTATGTATAACAGAAACTTTATTACTCTATTGTTGCTAATGGTTTTTCTTGTGATTTCCTGTTGTATGATTTTGTCTGTTCTATTATTTTCTGCATTGTATAACCCCCACTCCTGCAATAGCCCTCTCACAGGGCTGCAGTATGTAAAAATAAAATAAATAAATAAAATAAAAGAAGGGAGAGAGAGAGAGAGAGACGCGCCCTGTAACTGTCTGTCTCGTGGAGGACCCCTCAACAGCAACGTACAGGGAAGGGGGTTAGAACAATAAAATCATAGAAGAATAAAATATGGGGGGACGCTTGAGCTTCACCTTCAATAGCAGAACGCGACAGCATAACCGGGCCCCGTTCTCGGAGGACACCTCAATCGGAGGATTGAGGTGTCCTCCTCAATCGAGAATCGAGAACACCTCAATCGAGAATCGGAGCTTCTCGGAGGACACCTCAACCGTGTCGCAAGGAAAGGAACGTCTGCACGCGTGTAAAGTGGCCCTTTCAAACTATCCCATAATGCTTACTGCAAGTACAGCCGCGATCTGCCCACTGCGACCTCTTCGATTTGGCGAAGTAACCACTTCGCGTCCGTAAGGCACCACGCGCATCTTCGCAGCTGCACGCGTTCTTGATGCTGTTGTTTATAATGATAATTAATTATGCCTGTGAGCTTTGTAATGAGTGGCCTTTCAATCGACCACTGGTTCGATTGAAATCGAACCATATAGTACTCTTTTGCGAAATAAATTCAAGCACGGGCGTGGCTCCGTGGTAGAACGTCCAGGCTAGAGCCCTCGGTTCTATTCTCATCGGAAATGAACTTTTTTAACGCGATAGCATTAAAGAGCTCGTTTCGCAGAAATTCCGGCGTCGGCGTCGGTGTCGGCGTCGTCGGTTGTAAGCGAAAAATCATCATCTTGTCCGTGACCGAAAAATCGAGAAAGATGCAAATAAAGTAAATAATAAAAATTTCCGAGTCCGAGTGAGGATCGAACCCAGGCCGTTTGCGTGGCAAGCAGGTGTTCTACCACAGAGCCACGCGTCTGCTTGGAAATAAAGTGAAAATAACTTGCATGTTTTACAAACGCACGCGTCTTGTATACAGGCTTCACAATACAAATCGTAGTAATATTGCGTTGTACAAGCGTAAATTGCGATCGGGCATCAGAAAATGTGGTTATCGTTACGACTTCGTGGTTTAAAGCGGACCACCCATTACAGAAGGCACAGACATTACTGCGCCTATTCCCTTAAGACCACGTAGTGGGTGCATAGCAAGTTCGAAAACATTTAACGCGCATAATTTCTCGTGGTTTAAAGCAAGCTACCCATTACACAGAATGCAGCCATATGCGAAAGCTTCACTGACACAAACCACTTTCAACTTCATAGATTATATTGTAGTAATCCACAATTTAAACTTCTCAAGTAACATCATACAATAAAAAGTATGCACTGAGTGGTTGAAGTACGCACTATATAGGGATATCGCTATCGCGTTCAACTCTTAAAGGCGAAGCTTAAGGGTCCCCCCAATTTTTTTTATTGTTTCTTTATTTGCATCTATCTCGAGTTTGCACTCACAAACAACACTGATTGTTCTCTCACGACTAACGAAACCAACGCCGATGATGGAATTTTATCGAAACGAGCTCCCTAACGCGTTCACGTTAATATCCTACCGGAGCAATAGGCGCTTAAAGGCTACACGACGTTAGATGACTATGGAAATAATAAATTAATGCGAAATATACTTTATGAAGTATTCCATGCCACAACGTAAAAAAAAATGTTTCTATGATTGACATAGTGGTCGAGCAAACGCAACATATGTATTAACCTCGGAACTTCTGCAAGCGCTTATATCATAGGGCTTTTCTGTTATGTATTTAAGTAGATAATTTCTTTGCGTAGACGCCGTGATGACGTCAGAATTCCTGAGGCCAGTTAAGCAAACAATAGCCACGAGAAAAAAAACTGCTCCACGTAATATTACCGACACTAACCGCTTTTTACCTCGTACCAATTCGATGAAGACTTATTGTTCAACCTCCTTTATCTATGGTGATACAGATGTTTCGACTCAAACAAGAGGCATCTTTCTTTTTTTTTTTTTTTACGACATCTTATACCGCACTGACCCGCATTCAAGTAACGTCGCATTCAACGGTGACTACCAGAGACACGATACCACCGTAACATCTTCGAAGTTGCTTGCTTGCTTGCTCCTCAATACACAGCGCTTACCCACTACGGGGGATTGGCCAAGATGCCTCTAGTTACGGTAAAGTTCTTATTTAGATAAGGGAAATGAAGAGTAAGGCACTGTCGTGTTGATTTGACAGATTTCTTTATTGTTTCGCCTGTTCCCCTACTCAGACCAAGGATCTTCTTGATTTCTAAGTAAACGTTTCAATCCTGCATTCGCTCGCTCATTAACCCCAGGAGAACAGCAGCCACGGTTTCATGAGCGAGAAGAAAGAAGACGAAGAGGCAAGCGCGAGGAGCGGGATCGAAGACAGCTGGACTCCTTGTTTTTAATCAAACTGCTCGCATCAACATTTATTTCAGTATTTTTATTCATATATTATTAATATTTCCAATTTTTGATTAATTAATTCTCCTTTCATCTTTAAATCGACATCTAACCTAATATTTACGAATTTCTTGCTAAACTACCCGGTTCTTGGCCAATCCCCCCAGCGTGGGTGTGTGCCACGGTCTAAAGGATCTACTCTACTCTACTCTACTCTACAGCTGGACGCCATGGTCTGGCTCTCCGACAAGAAAAATGCCAAGGCAGCGCCCATTGTAAGCCCTGCACAGCAGGCGGATGACCGCCGCACCGAGGACCTCTGGCTAGAGCTGCGGAGAGCCTTCGACGAGATACAGGAGAAGCAAAGCACCAACCAACGCTTCGACGAGCTGTACGCAGCCGCCTACGCCATGGTGGCCCGCAACGAAGGGGAGCGGCTCTACCACGGACTGCGCGAAGCCGTCACGGAGCACCTTACCAACAAGGTGCGCACCCTTCGTGCTGGCTACGCTTGACGACGACAACTTCTTACTGACACTAAACCATGCCTGGGAGGACCACCAGAGGAGCATGAGAATGATCAGCGACATCGTAAAGTACCTGGACCTTGTGTACGTGCCTCAGACCAACATGGACAGCGTGAGCAAAACGGGCGTGTTGCTCTTTCGCGACCAGGTGGCGCACTACGCCGACGTGCGGGACCATCTCCGCGAGACCATGCTCGGCTTGGTGAAGGCGGAACGCGAAGGCGAGTCAGTCGACAGGTCTTCGTTAAAGAAGGCGTGCGAAATGCTCGTAGTGTTGGGACTCGATTCGAGGTCAGTCTACGAGGAAGATTTCGAGGCGCCCTTTCTAGCCGAGTCGGCCCAATTCTACGCCTCACGGGGACAACACTACATCGCAACCAAGGACGCTTTCGAGTACATCGCCCAAGTTGAACAACACATCAACGAAGAGTCAGAGCGGGCGAAGCAGTGCCTGGACGACTCCACCGTGGTTCCTGTCGTGCAGGTGGTGCAGAAGGAGCTCATCGGAAAGCATATGAAGGCCGTTGTCGACATGGAGGACTCGGGCGTCGCGCATATGCTCAGGAACCAGATGAACGAGGACCTGGCCCGTCTGTTTGGGTTCTTGAAATGCGCGCAAGGCGGCGTCAAAACGTTGCTCGACTGCGTCAGCAAGTATCTGAGAAATCTGGGAAGATCGATTGTGATTGAGCACGGCGACTCGGCGAGCCTAATTCCGGAAGTAATGGAACTGAGAGACCGCTTTGACAACCTTATTCAGCGCTCTTTCAGCGATGATGAAGCGGCCAAGCAGACAATCGCCACCGACTTCGAGTACATGCTCAGCTTGACTAACAAATCGCCCGAGAATCTGGCTGCGTTTGTAGACGACATAATGCGAAAAAGAATTAGGCACACGACAAAGCAGGAAATTGACCAACTCTCGGACAAAGTTATGGGAATATTTCGACCCCTGCAGGACAAGGACCTTTTCGAGCGACACTACAAGCAGCGTCTGGCCAAGCGGCTGCTGCTCAACAAGAGCGCCTCAGACGAAGCAGAGAAGGCCATGGTCGCCAGGCTCAACAAGGAGTGCGGCTGCCTGTTCACCTCCAAGATGGAAGCCATGTTTAAGGACATGCATATCTCCAAAAACACGATGCAGGAGTTCAAGGACGCTATATCGTCTTCCAGAATGGATTTTGGAGGAACCGACATAAACGTGCGCATACTCACGACTGGCTTCTGGCCCCTCGCTGCAGCCACGCAACAATGCAATATTCCCGCCGCTCCATGGAGCCTTTTCCAAACATTCAGAAGGTTCTATCTGGCGAAGCATAGCGGCCGACAACTCAACTTGCAGCCACACCTTGGCTGGGCTGACATCAGCGCCGAGTTCTACGGGCCGGTGAACGAGCCATCTACGTCCCAAGCAGCGAGCACATCGTCCGGCGAGCTTCGTCCGCGAACCTACACCATCCAAGTGTCCACGTACCAGATGTGCGTGCTGATGCTGTTCAACGACCGCGAGCAGATATCCTACGAAGACATTGCCTCAGAGACAAACATCCCCGAAACAAGCCTGGTTCGGGCCCTCCATTCGCTGTGCACGAACAGGTCCTCCGAGCCAGTGCTGACCAAGACACCCGCCTCAGACGAGATCGGGAACGGCGACGTTTTTGCCGTCAACGAATCCTTCACGTCTGGTTCGCAGAAAGTCAGAATTGAGTCAGCGACGAGTAAGAAGCCATCCGCGCCAAAGGACAGCGAACCAGCGGTGAACATTGACGAAGATCGAAGGTGCGCGCTGGAAGCGGCCATAGTGAGGGTGATGAAGGCACGGCTGAAAATGTCGCACGACGATCTCTTTGCCGAGGTGAAAAGTGTGCTTCAAGGCATATACACACCCAGTCCCATTGCGTTCGAGACTAGAGTTGATGCTCTCGTAGAAAGAGAATATCTGGAGAGGGACGAAGACAACGAAGACGTGTACAACTACGTGCCCTAATGGGAGACAGCGTTTAGCGTACTCTAATGTGCAGTCAGCACAATGGCGAAAAAGGATACGCCTTTTATCATTGCACACAGTGCGATTCCGGGCCTTCTACCACGTTGTGGCAACCAAATTCTTCCCCTCCTGGAAAATAAACGAAATTCTACGCACTATCTTCTTGTTCTCTAAATGATATCTAAGCGTTTTAACGCGATAGCGTTAAAGAGCTCGTTTCGCAGAAATTCCGGCGTCGGTGTCGGCGTCGGTGGTTGTGAGCGAAAAATCATCATCTTGTCCGTGACCGAAAAATGGAGAAAGATGCAAATAAAATAAATAAAACTTTTCGGATCCGAGTGAGGATCGAACCCGGGTCGTCTGCGTGGCAAGCAGGTGTTCTACCACACAGCCATGTCTCTGCTTGGATATACTGTGAAAATAACTTCCTCTGCTTGGAAATGCAGTGAAAATAACTTGCATGCTTCGCAAACGCAAGCGTCCTTTATATAGGCGTCGCAATATAACATGTAATATCCCAGGAATATTGCGTGGTACAAGCGTGAATTGCCATCGAGCGTCAGAATGTGACTATCATAACGATTCCATAGTTTAAAGCCAGCCACCCATTACAAACGGCACACACCTTACTGCGCGTATTCCCTTAACACCACCTAGTGGGTGCATAGCAAGTTCGAAAACATTTCCTACATTTGCCGCGCATAATTTCTCCTGGTTTAAACCATACTACCCTTTACATAGTATGCACTAAGTGATTGAAGCACGCAGTAGAGACGGGATATCGCTATCGCGTTCAACTCTTAAAGGCGAAGCTTAAGGGTCCCCCAATTTTCCACTAATCGCCTGATGTGTCTTCGTCGCATGCTGCCGTGTTTTGTATATTGCGAGAAACACTGCCGAAGGAATCGTTAAACGGAGTTCGGCGGTTGCAATACGTAAAGAGGTTGTTGTTGTTTATGTTGTCGGTGTATCCTCGGAAAACTGGTTCATACCCACGAGGGGGGATCGGCCGCGCAGTAGTATGTAAGGGAAATGGATGAACAAAGTGAGATAGTGAGTGAAGTCTTTATTCAAAAATCAATATTAGGTGGGCGGCTTTGTGGTTAGGCGGCCGCGAGCCTCTGAGAAATAAATAAAGAAATACTAAACACGATAGTCGAGTGGTTGATATGATGGCGCGTCATAGATTTATATTACCTTTTCAAATAAAGCTTCTTATTTACAACACACTCTTTTTTTCTTCCTTATATTATTGTTTTTTGGTATGGGGTACAACGACATACACAAATCTTGAAAGGCTTCATATATTGCAAAAAAGTTTATTCGAGCGCTTTTTAATGTACCATACAATTCCCATACTTCAGATTTATTTTTGAAAGCAAATATAATCCGCGTGTTTAACCTTTATAATTATAAGTTATGTCTTGCGTTCAAACGAGAATTGAAGGAAAACTTGAGGTTCTTTCATGAGCTATCTAATCTAGCTGAAAACACGCATTCATATGGCACTCGTCACTCAGAACAGTGGAAGGTGGTCACTGCACGGCCAAATTATTCTATGCAGAGAATATCGTACACACTACCGACCCTTTTAAATTCATTTAATAAGTTAGAGATTGAATTACGAAATACCTCTACACGATTACTGCGCGAACATTACATCAGTGCATACTCCCATAGTAAATAAGTGTTTTTTTATTAAATGCGAAGCATTTCTTAGCGAACTTCGGCGACTTTGAGCGTATCTATCTATCTATCTATCTATCTATCTATCTATCTATCTATCTATCTATCTATCTATCTATCTATCTATCTATCTATCTATCTATCTATCTATCTATCTATCTATCTATCTATCTATCTATCTATCTATCTATCTATCTATCTATCTATCTATCTATCTATCTATCTATCTATCTATCTATCTATCTATCTATCTATCTATCTATCTATCTATCTATCTATCTATCTATCTATCTATCTATCTATCTATCTATCTATCTATCTATCTATCTATCTATCTATCTATCTATCTATCTATCTATCTATCTATCTATCTATCTAGCCGCCTACGACTTTGTGCTCTCCTGGCCGTATCGTTAATGGGATTTATACCAAAATTGGTATGGAATAACATGACTGTAGGACAAACAGGACTGACAGGTCATATCATGAAAATCATGAATAACTTGTCATGAAAACTATGATTTACACGCCATGGACATAGTGCTCCTGAGGCCGTTTTCTTAACTTGATATATCCAAATATTCGTACGATAAGACATTTCTGCATGACCAACATAAGTGACAGGTGGTAATATGAAAATCATGAGCTGCATGTCATGTACAACATGATTTACATGCCACGCTCATGGCGCGCTGGCGGCCGTTTCGCTAGCTTGATATATACCAAATTTGGTATTGCGTGACTTGACTGTATGACGAACATAAATGCCAAGTGGTAATATGGAAATCATGACATGTCATGTGCAACATGACTTGCATGCCACGCTCATGACACTCTCGTGGCCGTTTCGCTAGCTTGATATACACCAAGTTTGGTATGGAGGGACGTGACTGTATGACGAGCATAAATGACAAGTGGCAATATGGAAACCATGACATGTCATGTGCAACATGACTTGCATGCCACGCTCATGGTACTGCCGTGGCCGTTTCGCTAGCTTGATATACACCAAATTTGGTATTCAGCGACGTGATTGTATGACGAGGATAAATGACAAGTGGTAATATGCAAACCATGACATGACATGTGCAACATGACTTGCATGCCACGCTCATGACACTCTTGTGGCCGTTTCGCCAGCTTGATATACACCAAATTTTAAGGTGAAAGCCTTTGATGTCTCATGCTAACGTCCGTCCGCCCGTCCGTCCGTCCGTCCGTCCCTCCAGCCGTGCCCTGGCACAGTGCCAGGTGGGCGCCGGGGCGCGCAGACGGACGCCGGTCGCGTTGGACTCTACAGCCCTCGCGCTTTGCTTGCGTAGCGTCGCTGGGCCCAGCGTCTCTAATCATGTAAGGAGGGAGACGCGCGCATCACGTTCCATTCTGACCGACCCCGTCTCAGGGGGGCACAGGCGTTCGAAGAACACACTTTGGAATTGAGAAAGTGTCCGTCAATTTAAACGCTAGAACGCGGATGGCGTTCTGCACGATGCGCAGAGCGCGAGAATACGAACGCATGCGAAATGGAGGCAGATTGGTCTCGCGTCTCGCTGCGATTCGAGGTAAAAAAATTAAGCGAACATAAGTGGCAGGTGGTAACATGGAAATCTTCGCATGCATGTCATCTACAGTGCCATTTACATGCCACGCTCACGGTGCGCTTGCGTCCAGTTCGCTAGCTTGATATACACCAAAATTTGTATTGCGTGACGTGACTGTATGACGAACACAAATGACAGGTCCTAACATGTAAATAATGACATGCATATTATGTACAGCATGATTTGCTCCCTGCTGGCTGCTTCGCATCACATCGATTCCCACAGTGCGGGGGATCTGCCGGTTTTTTTTCTTTTAATTTTTTGCATTTTTTGTATTTCTGTATTTTTTGAATTCTTTGTAATATTGAATTCTTTCGAATTTTTTGTATGCTGATTATGCTTTCTGTATGATGATTTTTTTCTTTTCTTTCTGAACATGTGTGCTATCGCTGCCTGCACTGTAGAGGTGGCTGCGGGCCTCTGTCAAGTTGCTTGTCCTTCAAGCGACTTTTACCCGCAGTGTCCTCCATCGTTGATGGAAATAAAGACGTTATTATATTATATTATTATTATATAACAAAAAGTTGAAGCAGCTTCACTGGCTTAACATCACGAAGGCTAGTTGAACAGCGATGTTGGTGGCTCACTTTGCTGTTTCATTGCTTGACTTTGCTCTATAGTAATTGAGGCGCCATCTACACCTGTTTAATCAGTGGACCGGAATTGAGCAGTGGAGCTTGCCCGATTACTGTGGCACATACCCGTAACGATCTCGTTTGCGCATACCCGCTAGTCTTGTTGCACAGAGCTTCATTACTTAGTTGGCCGGATGTTAGTAGTGGGGTTGCACAATTTATGTGGCACACAGCCGTTGGGAAATACGCTACGGCGCTAGGCTCCACAGGGATTAACCTCGACCTTCAATATATCCGTTGCTTTAAAAGAAAGATGAAACCTGACGCAAATACATATAAAATTCAATCCTTGAACTTTTGGCCCACTTTTTGAACTTTTGGCTATAGGTGGTGGATTGGGCAAGGACCGTGTAGCCTTAAACAGAAATACTTAAAATATGCTCTCTTTTTCTCACGAAAGCAATGGTAATTCACTGAAACTTTAAACTATAAACATTAAATCAACAGTCTGAACATGACACATAAACGTGCGTGCGTGCGCGTGCGTGTGTTTGTATGTGTGTGTGCGTGCATGCGTGTGCGTGTGTCCCCTTAAATGAAGTAGGTTATGTAGTACCGATGACTTTCAAGGCGTACACTCATGTCACAGGGAAAAGGCTATAGTAAAACAGCTACGAGTTGTGGCTGTCTGCGCATGCGCGATGAACACTCAATTGTGCGCGCGAGCGCATTACTTGTTCTCTTACCTCTTTCCTTTTATTTTTTCTGCCCGCTTACCCCTCTCCCAAAGAGGTTAGCAAATTCCGTGCTGCTTGGTTATCCTTCCCGCCTTGCTCTCTCTCTCTCTCTGCCCATTGCCCTTTTATTTGTTTATTTTCTTTCCTACCCTCCTCTCTCTCTCTCTCTTATCATTCTCTTCCACTTCCCCAATCAATCAGCGTCGGATAGTAAAACCTCCCTGCCTTCTGCCTTTCAGTTCCATCTCCGGGATAATCGCACACTCTTCAGCGAGGCGACAACATGCAGCTTTGAGTGCACAACGCAACGACCGATCGAACTACACAGTAATGCAAGCGGAATACGCAGCTAATCTCAGAACGACAAAGTAACAAGCATCCAAGGAAACGCTAGCCGCACCTTCCCGGTGTTGCAGAAACTTGCGTGAGAGCGCGGCCAGTCCGTTTCGCAAGGCACGAGCACGCGGCAGGGCACGTGAAAAGCGCGCGCATTAGCCACGTGGCCTACCGGCCGTTCAACTCTCGAAACTCGGCGATGCGTGTCACAATAGGCGACGCTTCATGCGCCAACGCGCAAGCTAACGTAAAGGGTGACCTTTCTTCCTTAGCATAATGTATTTACTATTTTCTTTGTGCTTGCTGTTGTCCGCCGTCAACGGGACGTTCCCGTATACTGCGCAGCCGCACAAACGCCTCCTTTTATAAAGGAGGCGTTGGCCTAGCAGACAAAAAAGATGTAAAGAAGCAGAAGCACTGTCATGAACTCAAGTGTCGTCTTCTAGCGCATTACGTTCCGCACGGCGCCGTATAATTCCGCACTCGTCACAGCCCACGTGGCCTCTAAAGCTCACCACGGCTATAGCTGGTTATACCGAGAATGACTCGTCGAGCTAACTGACGAAAATTCGTAGCTATAGCTCGACGTGTCACCCTTAGTTTCTCGCGTTTCCTGAAAAGAGAGGGTCCCCGGAAAGAACTAAAAGCCGGAAACCTCGAAAGGGTTGCGTTCTTATAGCGTGGTGCCGGTTCTCCTTCAGGCGTCACCGCTCTGTGCCCGGCCGAGCGCATCAAGCTGTATAAAAAGCTCGTTCGTTTGCCGTTATTTCTCGGTCATTTCGTTTTTGTTTGTTTACTCGCTTCCGGCGGTTTCTCACCGGCAAAAGGAGCGTGACCTTCTTTTGCCGCCACGAAGACGCTAACGGCATTTCGATGCCGTAAACCGGTGCGCTCATGCACTCGCCTTTCATCCTTTCACGGTGGTTGCGTCTTCCTTTTCACCGGAGCGGTCCACGCGTAATCTCCTCGCGATAAACGTTTACTTAAGAGGAAGTGCGTTCTTCCGTCTTTGTTAAGAAGCGCGCATGGGTCGTTGTTTAGAGCCACGAGGGAGAGACGACGCACGGCTGAGCGCCCAAGGGCGCTCACGCGACGCGCGCCGCTGAGGCCACGAGGCGATCTCACGCAGTCAAAAGCTCGCCGCCTTGAACTAGCTTGAACTTCGTTTGGGTTTGCGAGCAGCGCCAGACGTCGCTTCTTGTCGACGAAGCGGCAGCTGCCAAGCGCGCGCTACCGTTCCGTCACTGTAAAGCGCTGTAAAAAGAAAAATAATAAACAAAAATAATTAAAAACATTCTTGGATCCCTCCTTAGTCACAGCGTTGCGCATCGCCGTAAGTTGACAGCTAACGGATGCCCAAGCATTGTGCCCGTGCTGTCGCTATTTATTTTGACACTTTTGAAGAGAAGTGGTCTTTACTGCTCTTTCGCGAACATTCGACCGGACAGCGTGACGCGCTGACGCCTTGACGGAAGTGACGCTGACGCAGCAACGGGGAGAAGGAAGGAAGGAAGACAAGAGAGGAAAGGCAGGGATGTTAACCAGTTTAGCATAACCGGTACGCTACCCTGCACAGGGGAAAGGGATGGGGGAGACTGAAAGAACAGTGAAGAAAGAGAGAAAGAAAGGGGGAGCGCACACACACACACACACAAAACGTCACAGAGCAGAGCGGCAGTCTTGCGCGGTACGAACGGAGAGAAAAATGCGTTTGTGCCATGCACTGTATAGATTGAGTAGGAGGAAATTCCCTCCACCGAACCCCAAATTAAACAGAGTCCAATTCATCATTCTCAGACTTTTGTAGACACGCACTTATCTTACTCCTAGAGCCTTCAATTCGTCCCATCTCTATTTTCCACAGTCATGTTCTAAATTCGGGCGCGAAACCTGCTCCTTCGATTAAAGTGGACTCCGCTCAACACAACGCGTCCAGCTGGGATGAGCGACTGCGCAGTCCGGACATCACGCCTTAACCCTAGGCCGTCCAGAGGGCTCGTGTCGTCGCTGAGAGTCATAATCTCCCGGTTCCGACATGGGTGGAGCCAGCGACTTGACTGGGGAAGTATCTTGGCCTCTTCTAACCTGGTTCCTCACGACTGCAATAAAGTTCTTTGGATTTATGTATGCCGCGCAGCCAAGTATGGGATACGAAGAACAACCCATCTTTGGTGGTGAAGAACGTTACTGTATAGCTATAATACCCATGCGTCGGTGACTCGAAACAAGTGGTCAGCTTGTACATATATGCTAAAGGAAACGACCTGCTAGCTTTAAATGCTGCGGAGTATCGTAAGGCATAAAACAATGTCAACATCGCCTATGTCCGACCCCTATCCACTGTTACAAGAGGGTACATCCGCACGTGTTCCAGTTTCCTCAACCTTTTCAGGTATACTCGTGTGCATTCAAGATGGTACAAGGCATTACGTCGACACGCCTCCTCGGCCATAAAAAGGGTCGACGCAGAAGAAGAACCCTCGCACCTTGGCGATAATTTACTACTTTTTTCGGCTCTTTTCTTGCAGTCAAACAGTTTACCGCTCGCTTATCGGTTCGTAAACCTAAATCCCGCTACGAGCGATCGATCGGATACACGGTAAACGCTGCAGAAAAGGAGAGATCACGGCGACCGACGGCGTGTGACGATCGTAAGCGTCTTCGCGAGAGACAACTTTCAACCTCCTAAATATTTCTTGTTAAAGACTACTGCGCTGGCAGGCAGTCCAGGTGGAGATTAAAACGTGAAAACGTCGCCGTGCAAACACGGCCTGCTTGCCCAGAAGTCGCCATGTTACTTAAATATGAATAGGGACACTTGATTGCGACAGTTCACGATCTCGTGTGTAGGAAGAACTTCCCGTTCTGAACTGAGAAAGGGTCCTCAGTCCTTGCAGTTCCTACTCCCCCCCCGTTCTTCTTTTTTTTTTTTTTTTTAGGAGCTTGTTCGGGAAGCTTCTTAAGCTCGCGCCTTGTCCGGCGGCGGCGGCGATGGCGGTGGCGTGTACACTTCTCCGCTCAAGGCGCCGGCTTTCCGGTGATTTCAGGAATCTTCACTAGATGGCGGCGCCGCTCAAGGCGACGCACACCACTATCAGCACGTGCGCTTCCTTTCTCTTCGCCGGGAGCTCAGGCAGTGAACACTTCATTACCGATCGGCCGCATGAACACCGCACAGCAGCGCGGCGGGCTCGCAACGAGCAGCAGCTGGGGCTCGCCGCCCGAGCGCCGCATGTAATGTGTATATAACAACGTTGTCACGTCTATATATGATGGTAGGAGATGTGTACGGAGGATTCGCGGGTTACCCGATCATCTCCGAGCAAGCTCCTCTAACATCATTCCCTTTGTGGATATGGCGTGATTTTTTTCTTTTTTTCTCCATTCTTCAAGTGAACTAGGCTCCTATGTGGGAGCCGAATTGTCTTTTCTTTTTTTCTATTATGTTTATACTTTGGTCAGCGCAGCGCCCCGGGTTTCGCTATCTTTCACCGTACTTCATTTGGAGTAGCCGGGCTTCCGTGAAACTTTAAAGGGGCCCAGCAACACTTTTTGAGCATAGTAAGAAAACGTTGCCGGTCGGTAGTCGAGGCTCCCGAGGACACGCGAGCCAAACACGATAGCGCAGCACACGGCCTGGAATTTTCAATAATTCTCAAAGTCAGCTAGAAATTGTTCCCTCTCCTCTGTAAAAATGATGCCATAAACCTAAATGACCGCGCCGTACACCCAAAGTCCACGGCCGTTGGCTAATTTAAGCACCGAGAGCTGCATAGCAACCGTGGCCACCGAGGGATGCCGCTACGTGCCCGCGCGCGCACTCGCGATCACCCTGAATGTAAGCCGCGCCTTCGAAGAAAAAAAAGGAAAAAAAAGGAAAGAAAGCACCCAAGGTCATGACGCTCACTGACGAACGGACGAAGCTTCCTGCCTCCTTGTCATCCGCCCCTGCCCAGCCCCACCCCCGCCTATGTTTCAGTACGCTCGCTGGTGCAAAAGGAAATAGAGAGCGCTTGAAGCGTGCGGCAAATCCCTGTAACTCCGTTCGTACTAGACGGATTCTAAAAAAATTTGCAGCACTCAATTCGTGAGGCCATAAACATATTTATTGCAGCCATTCGATGATTACTTGTAAAAATATTGCAGGGCTTCTCGAAGACTCAGTTCTTGCTCCGTCTCGTCTTAGTAAGCATATAATAATGGCGTAGAAAAGGGCTGTAGAGTCTAAGGCAAATGAAGGTGTTCTGCACATAGAAGAAGGTGTACGCACAGGTTAAATAAGGCGCTTTTTAATTAATGTGTATCCATATTAAGGAACGGGCCAATGAAAGTAGACGAAAACATGCGACTTCTTCAGGTAGAGGAATGAAACCCGTTTACTCATTACACATTTGCGAAATAGATAGTGAAAAAGAACTGGGGTCTAGTTTGATTAGTCGTGCTGCTGTTTTATCTGTGCTTAGCGGAGCGTGAGAGCCGCCCTCTGTCCACATCCGAGTGGGGGACCCGGCAGCGGCAAAGTCCACAATCTGCGTTGAATGTTTAATCGACCACGGTGACCGGCTTAATTGGTTAATGCAATATGTACTGCTGCCGGACTACGCCGACATGCACATACCCGGACGATTCGTGAATAAACGATTACCACACAGCGCTCTGCACGGCGACGAACTTTCGCAGAACATATAGGGTGCAGCGACGAGTGAACTGCAGTACAGAGAGAAACCGCGACTAAAGATATGTCATTCCTGTAAACAGTGGAATCTACTCACACCTATAGGTACAACACCAACGTTTCCCATGAATACAAAAAATGGTCCAGCACTGCGGTTTTTAGAAAGAGTCGCTCTTAGCGGTTCGAGCGTTTTTTTAATTCCGTTCACTGTACAAGTCAGCCTGCACTGCAAGACGCGCGTGCTTTTAGCTCGCGGCGTACATTTAAGCTCAAAGCGTGTTTTACAGTATAACTGCGCTGCACTAGCTTCCACGTCGCTGCACGCAACATAATGGAACCCACGACGATATTTAATGCCCAACTCTTAACGTTGCGTGGCGAGTCAGCGGCAGTGTGTACAGGGCAACATTCATCGGAGCCATCCGCCGCTTTACAGGCTATGCTTTACTCCTGAAAACCACCTCGGCCTCTCATAGGTCTCCGTTTTGGTTCGTAGTGGGTCGAAACCTGCCATTTCCTCCTTCCCCCCCCCCCTCTTTTTTTTTTGTGGACAATTAAGCGGTATAAGCATAGAGAAACACACTTACGTAAAGAGCGGACACTCCCATAGAGCCCTGCGGCCGAGCTACTGCGCTGCTTTCAGAGCCACAAGCGGTTGGTCAGACCGATAATCTCTTCGGCATAAGTAAATAAAACAAGAAAAAATTTCTTTCAGATGCTGGGATTTGAAACCGTGCCCTCATGCTCTGAAGCCGAGTGTCTTTACCACTCGACTGCCCATCCATGCTTTAAAAAGTGCATACCTGTACATCTAAACCGTAGAAATGTGTTCCACCCACGGTGCAAAACAAATGTAGAAAGACAACACTTTCTATGCAGACTTTACCCATTTTTGCGGTAGCGCATTAAGCGTCCTCTGCAGGACACGATGTAGAGCCGACATGGAGGATTGTACACATCAGTAAAACTTTTCCTTTGGAAAAATTTAATCCCAAACTTGCGTTTCGGTGGTCCTCCTGAGGCGGCTATTAGATGTATTGACTAACGAGTGGCAGAGAGCGTAGTGTAACACACAATTCAAGCAGCCTGTGAATAACTATAACTTGTGTCCGAAATTAAACGAAAGGTGCTTGCAGCGTTCCTCGCAGGAGACCAAAAAAATAAAAAAACAAAACAATCCCCGAGAGTTCTCGAGCGACACGTCACTTCTTCATCTCATCAAGTCCTGAGAAGGCGCGCGCCGTCACGGCCTTTTCTTCTTTTACAACATCGGGCTGTTGTGCTCTCGAAGGGCGCACGAAGCTGCGCGCGTAGTTTGAACATTGTGTCTGCCTTGCGTCAATAGGTACGCCATCTGGCGATTGTTCAGACCCTTGCTTGCTCGGCCGTTTAAACACTCGAGTGGCCGCTCTTTATTAAAGTATTTTTCTTTATGGTACAAGTGGAATACACACTGGTCTGAGCCAAAGGTAAGTAGATTACAACGATCGCTCCGTCTCAGTGGCGTAGCCAGGGGGTGGCACACCGGGCACGTGCCCCCCCCCCCGCCCCCCCACTTGATTTTCCCCATGGAATGCAGGGCGAAAAATGACCATTTCAAGGGGGTGCCTCCCCCGAAATCAAGGAGGTGCCCCCCCCCCCCCCCCCCCGAAACAAATTCCGGGCTACGCCCCTGCTCCGTCTTAAAACACTTCGGAACAAAAGACGTGGAACTAAGCGGTGGAACTGCGTGCAGTTGTAGAGCATGTCCATAAGCGTATGTGTGTGGACTCCTCAAATCAGACCATTAAATTCGATTGTTCAATCACATATATAAAGAACTTTCGAATGACACGTGGCGAAACAAAGAGCTCAATTCCTGGCATTTGATTCAATACTGAAAAAAAAACCGAAAAGAAACTAATTTTCCTTTCCGTAAGACGCAGGTATAACTCAACGTGGAGAGTATAGACGTTCTGTCACGATGGCCAGGAGGTGCTCTTCACTGCTGCTGGACAGAACCGAGGATAAAGATGTTCCAGGAGAACATCGCCTATAGGTCGGCGAACGTGAAGAAGTAAAACACAATCCCAACAGCGACCGATTCCAGAAGCCCCGTCTGGTGCACAAAAGCAACCTCCATGGTCCAACTACTAGAACACCTTCACATCTCCAATTCCCTTCCAATCTGTTACGCCGCACCACTCGCGTGCGTAAGATGATCTCTACCGCTGAAGTCAGCGTCGTCTGCCGGACAGGCCAACGCCCGGTTACCGTGTGCGAGCATTGGCGAGAGAGAGAGAGTGTGTGTTTGCTGCTCGTTTCAAGCGTGCAGATACGCCCACGCCGCCTCCTCTCCAAATGCCGCCGTGCGCGCCTCGTCAGCATGTTTGCATGCGGCGGAGGCACCGTCTGCTAGGCAAGCGAAACAACACACAGCCACTTTAATGCCAGACCGGATGCCGCTCTTCTGAATGCCTCCGACGCGGATTCGAGAACCATCTGTAGGTTTCGGGAGCTCTGACCCTCGCTGAAGCCGGTGGTCACAAACCTCGAGTGGGCTGCCGCATCGGGCTTCGAGAAACGGACGCTTAAAGTACAAACACGTTACACGAACTTCTTCAAAATACGTGAGAACGATGTTCAGAACATCGCTGAGGCAAAAGCTCTAAGCGCGTGTACGAGACTGCCATGACAGTTCAAAAGCAAAGGGTCACAGTTCTGGATGAGACACCGGCAAAAGAGCTGTTCGTCATTGTGATGGCAGTCGACATCGTTAATGACATGCCCGGCATCGCAGTTAGCCGAGGCTTCTTACGAATAATTCCAGTGAAAAAAGTTTTACCGTGAATCCGACACCATGCGTGGCTGCGGCAGCATGAAAAACATCCGTGCATTCTACGAAACTGGACATATACACCTTGTAGCCCTACGTAAAGCTCAGAAAAACATATTATCACTGTAGGGGGGGTGTCCGCCTTATATCTGATTAATTTCAGTACAACCTCTGCTGCATTTTACGAGACAAAAAAATTAATTACCTGTTTTTTTTTTGAAGAAACAGGTAAAACATCAAAACGCGCTTCACTTTGGCGGCGATGGTATAGCGATAACAACTGTCTTGGATGTTAGTGCTAACAGGCCGTGCTGACAAGAGAAGCAGCAGATGCATTACGGTGTTTACTCAAATGTAACACGAGCTTTTTTCAGATTTTCACTACCCAAAGTCGACCCTCGCGTTGCAATCATCGTCGCGTTACATTCGAGTAAATACAGCATATACAGGGCTCTGAGTCAATGTTCCCCAAAAACTGCAGTGCAAGAATATTTCGCGCGAGAAAATTCAAGCCAATCATGTTGGAAATATTAATAGCGAAGGCTGCTGGGACACGGCAAAGTTAACTTATACCAACCAAAAATGCTACGGCAATCCGGCCTCAAAAGCACCGGAGCATCTGGGCATTCCCTTCTGGACATTTACCGTTGCAGAAGCCTGGTCCGATCCGCATCGAGCGAAAAGGCGCTGTTGCAGAAGCAGCGAGAGGGAAAGATGGAAGTGTTCGTTGGTGTACACATGCAAAGTCACGAGAGACGGACGGAGGGTGAGTCCCCCCTCATTAGTGGGGATCCATTAGGAGACGCCCGCCAAGGGCTTCGCACTTAACGGGTGAGGGTGAAATGAAGAGGGAGAGGGCGTCTCGCCGCCTCGGACACTCTCAAAGCTTGAAACGCGGACGCACCACGTCCGCAGCTTCCTCCTTTCGCGCCAAACCTCGGGCAGAAGGACGCAAAGTAAACGATGCGGCAAAAAAGAAAGATGAAACGCATCTTTCAGGCGCTTAGCGCCCCGCGGCATACAGCTTTCCCTATAGACACACATACGCCGGTCCAACGAACGCTGTGCAGCGTGGCTGAAGCGCGTCCTGCGGCCGAGGCTGATGTATTCGCCTCGTGTGCGACCGATGGCGGCGCTGCGAACGGCGCTCCAGTGACGCAAGGGCGGGGATTCGGCTTTTGTCGTCTGCTACGCTCTGGCTCAAACAGCAGCATTTTCGTTATAGTTCGCCTCGCGTCGCACGGCGTTCCTCGACTACTATCTGCATTTTCTTCTAATGATATTTCTTGAGATGACTGTTAGCATTACATGAATTCAAGAAACGTTAACATTTAACATATCTTCTGTATACCCACAGCCATCGCGGTCAGGTTCATGCCCCCGAGTTCGTAGCGTCGCTCACTGCGTTGGATGGCGTGAAGTAGATTACGTGAAAGCGCGAACGCCCTCGCCAAGTGAATTAAAGAGAGTCTCCGCTGCTTCGAAATCGCAGCGCGATCAACTTTGCGGCTTATTCGCAAAAATCAGCGTTGTGTAAACAGACTTGAGATGAACGAAAATTCACGCTCCACTCCTATTTGTAGTCATGTGGACTTGTGCAGACACGACAGCCGACAAAATGAAATCGATAAGTTCATCGACCAGCGGGTTATTGCGGACCACTAGCATAGATTGGGCGAGCTGGATGCAAATAAGATCGCTCGGAATGAAACGCCAGCAGTGGTGCGCGTGGTACAGTTCGACTCTTATGATTAGAGATAGATACGTTCATGAGCCGCATTCATGTTTTCGATCGCGCAGTGCTGCCTACTCGACTGTGCGAGCCTGCCAATGGTAATGACAGGATGACGCGCACTATATTTCTAATGCTTGGGCAACGCGATCCGCTGCAGTGTTCGCGTTTCATTTGACACCGATAGTACAGCTTCGTAAACATTAGGAAAAATCGGCGAATGTGTCCAGGAAGAGGAGAAAGAGAGCTCTTTCCCACCATTCTTTTGGCCCCTGTGGCTGATTATTGTGATTCTTTACCGTGCTGTAACAAGATTAAATATTTTAAGGTGTGAGCCTTAGATTCCACATAAATTGCGAAAATTGACCGTCGGCGTCCCGCGTCGCCAGCGTCAACACGAGTGATGCGAAAATTCGTCACATGATCACGTCATCATGACATCCCAGACCGACAAAATTTGTGACGTCATAACGTCATGTCACATGATTACGTCATCACATGACATCGTCGCTTTACATTGCCTCCGTGATTGGTGGGCCGATCTCGGAGGCGATGCAAAACCACGTGATGTGTAGAAAGCTTCAATGCAAAAGCGTTACGTCCAGAAAGCATTCGGAGGGGGGGCGGCGAAGGAACAATACATCGACTCAAGAAAAAGATGGCTTTCGCCTTCGAGTCAACTTAGGCAAATGCATAAGGAACTCGAGTCTCTTTAGTACAGTGATCGCACCAAGCCACAGCAGGAGTCGACCGTTGAGACTGATTTACAGTATTTTATTGCAAATACATCTTTCGATGCGAAAGCTTTATATTTATCAACGTTAGTATGATTACACTAATTCTGTTCAGCATATTTTCAGACCCCCGTGAACGAGTGAACAAACGTCGATTTATTAACGTATGGATTAAAATATGTTGCAAAAAAAAATAGAACAAAAACAAAAGAAAATCACTCCAGACAACCTACCGATATTTCATATCCCCGTCGTGCATCCCCTTTAGACTCACCCTGTTTATTTCGTGTTTCAATTTAAAGTACTTACGACGCGCTTACACAGCAGCTGCTAAAAATGTGTATTTAATCAAACGTTGTTGCCGGTAACGCCACTTAATTTATTTGAATGACATCACGCGTCGTTTGTCATGCTCCGAACATATGAATTGAATCGAAGGAGCAGGCTTGGCAACCGAACACGCGCAGCACGCGGTATACATTTATTGCGCTTTAACGCAGACATGAAAGCTGAAGCCCGAACGCTGAAGTCAGTTATCGAAAACGGGAAGGAAAGTCATTTTGAGTGCGCCACGGCCATAGAACAGTCGCGAAAAGAAAAAATTCACCATAGCAGCAGATGTACACATGGATGGCTAGCAGACGACAACAGGAGCAATCGACACAGAACGTGCTCCTGACGGCAACTCCGCTCGATTTTGATGGGCATTTTGCTTGAACATTCAGTACAAATTGCTATATCAACTCGCCCACCAATGTTTCAATAACTCGAGCGCGATGGACAGGCTGGCAGCGTCGAGCAGCCTTCACGTAGCGAACGCGCGCGCGAAGAGCTGCATCCGAGTCCTCTCCCTGACGTCACACGCGAGAGGGCGCCACTCCAAGATCTCGAGGCGAATAGAGCGGGTGACATCGTTTTATCGGTAGCTACGAAGGAAAGGCCAGAGTCTTCCATTGTCCATCACTAATCCTCCAGCGCTCCAGAGAGAAGACATGCTGAGTGGATGGATCACAAATACTTTAGCGGCGCGTCACATTAATACAAGTATTTTCATTTATTTATTTCTTTATTTATTTATTTATTTATTTATTTATTTATTTATTTATTTATTCATTCATTCATTCATTTCATAAAGGTGTTTATTTGATAGGATTCAGAAACAATGCGCAATGGCAACAGTCAAGGCAAAAGCAATGCAGTCAAAGCAGTCACTGCAGTAGTCAAAAGCACTCAAGTCAAAGCAATGGCGACAAGTCGAGGCAAAAGCATGGACTCTCAGCGCGAGCGGCGATCTTCCAGGAAGGAGCCGAAGACGTCGACCCACTGGAAAGCGCTAGAGAAGACGAGTCATTGCGGAGTTCGAAGCCTTCGCTACAATTTATCTTTTGACGACTCGCGGACCATTTTCGCTTCACCACCAAGGCCGCAGAGGTGACGCGTAGCCTTCCCTGTACTGCACCCAAGTTGCGAGGTGAAGTATGCACGAGCGTAGAGAACGCAAACAAAGAGAGAGAGAGAGTGAAGGAGAAATTCGGGAGGATCGAGTGGAGAGGCAAAAGAGAGGCGAACGGGGGAGTAGAGCGCGCGCTTTTCGCTCCCCAGGCGCGCTGGCGCGGTGCATGTTTTCGCCATGCGACGTGCAAGTCACGCAACGCGCGATTAAGAAAACGCGTCGGGGGGAGACACAAGGGGAACAGGGGAACAAGGGGGCGGGAAAATATAAACGGAGACAGGGGGGGGGGGGGGGGCATTCCGGGTGAAAATCGCGGGAAGAAGCATTCACAGGCCCCGGGGGCTTTTCGTCCCGAGTGCCGCCACCGTCGACGATGCCGCGTTTGGTTTGTGTGCCGCAATCTTCGGAGAAACAGTGCGGCTTCAGCGTGCGCAGACGTTCAATATGCGCGCACGAGACGTGCGTTGTGTGTACATTCAAGCCTACTCGCGAGAGCTCTTCAGCATAGGTTCCCTTCGATTTATTTTTACTACATTTTTTTCGCCGCACCAAACACCTCTCCCGCCTAGGAGAAAACCGAAGTGGCGGCGAAATGATGTTTGCACGGCGCGTTTTTTTTTTTTTTTTCTATGTTCCGACTCGATTTCCCGATATTCCTTACTGTTTTTCCGTTTATATACGTTATATAAGCTGCCGCCTGTATGCTTTTGCCTCAGCTCCCTCTGCATAGGTGATGCGCGGTTCGTCGGTGCTTGCGGAAATGTCCTTGTGGATGTACACAAACACTTCCGTTTGATTGTGTACAAGGTGCG
>JALIZH010009119.1:0-52707 GCA_030522465.1 Rhipicephalus appendiculatus
TCGTCCTCGTCACGGTTGTCGCTGTAGCTCACCATGCATCACCAACTCGCCCAAATTTTCACGTTACGTCAAAATGACGGTGCAGCACAGAAACTGGAAAGAGAGGGCGCGCTGCTCAACGAGCTCGTGCCAATCAGCAGCGGCTGAAATTGACAGTTCATTACATGGACACATCGAAAACAGCTCCCCCGGTGACGTGATGTATTTTATGTCCCGATTCCCCGCTCGGTTTCAAAGGATGGACTAACAGCGGCGTGCCGCCATTTTTACGTGGCGGCCGCTGGTAGTCCATTATTACAATTAAGCTGAAAGGAAGGTACCTTCACCCTGGTTTTGATATATTTGTCCCAAATGAAGAACTCTCCGTTGAAACGCATTTTATCAGTGATAAGAGAAAGATTCTTTCCCTGTTGTCTTTCGTCCTGAGCACTTGCCCATAATACCTTTCTTTGCTGGAGTGTCTCCCGAGAGTAATCTTTCTCAATTGATAGTTTTGTCCCCTTAAGCTTGTGTGCGTTCTTGAACAACGATTGCTTTTCATTATAGCCCTGAAAACGAACTACGAATAGTCCATGATTGATGTGCCTGCCTAAGCGCTGAATTCTACTAACAGATAGGCGAGATGCATGTACCTTAACTGAAAAAAGTCCGAGTTTTTCTCAGAAGGGTTATCCTGTATTCCAAAAAAAATAACTAAATTCGACCGTCCACTGCGATCGTATAGCTCGGTTAATTTGGATCTGAAGGCGTTAATTGATTTTGCGAGTGATACAACGTGGGCAGTTCGTTTTTCTATTGCAAGGAAGCGCAATGTCATTTCCTCAGCTAGCTTATTCTGCCCTGCAAGTATCTCCTTCAGCATTTCTGTTCTTGTAGGACCTGGATTAGCCTATGTTGAGAGTAACTACACACATTTTCTTCCATACAATTTAAGCAGCCGGCCAGGAGAGCACGAGGTCGTAGTTGGATAGATATAGATTTTGTTGATGAACAGGCCACTGTCGACCTCTCCGACTTCTCCAAATATTCCCTAATTGTATACCGGCCGATGCAGTGCGGTATAGCCTCACATTCAAATAATGACCCTATTGAAAATCCCAGCATTGCCCACCAAAAAAATTATGCTGGTAATGCTGGAAATTCTGGTGGGTATGACGGGAAATATGTTGTACATGCTGGGAATAATGGTGGACATCGTGGGACACTTGGTGGGTACGCCGGGTGGAGTACGCCGGATTTTGTTGACGAACAGGCCACTGTCGACCTCTCCGACTTCTCCAAATATTCCCTAATTGTATACCGGCCGATGCAGTGCGGTATAGCCTCACATTCAAATAATGACCCTATTGAAAATCCCAGCATTGCCCACCAAAAAAATTATGCTGGTAATGCTGGAAATTCTGGTGGGTATGACGGGAAATATGTTGTACATGCTGGGAATAATGGTGGACATCGTGGGACACTTGGTGGGTACGCCGGGTGGATGCTGGGTTAGTAGGTGGGTTGGTGGACCCTCGGTGGTTATAATGGGTGGATGGTGGATACACACGGATGGTGGGTGCCGGGATATGTGGTGGGTGTGCTGGGTGGATGCAGGGACACTTCTTTTTTGGTGGGAGACACGGTGGGAACAGTGGGTGGAGGGTGGCATACGTGCTGGGTGCATGCTTGGTGCAATAGATGTGATAATAAAATATGATGAAGAGCGATTGGCACGTATCTTGCTGATTATGAATGCTTGGTGATCAGTTGTATTTATGATGCATCGAAGTACGCATTCGAGAAAATCTTCGATTTGTCGTGATACAACTTTGAGCTCTAGGATTTTGTGCATCAATGTTCAACGCGCATCTACCGGTATTTCCATGCATTGGAAATGGAAGTAAGAAAAGTTAACTTCTGAACCAGCGGGAGAGGCAAGTGTTACACACGACAATTCACCTAAACCTGACCTAGAACTAATCGGATAAAGCATATAAGCGACATTTTAGAAGTGCAACATTCTAAAATGACATTTTGCGCCGCCTACATACTCGGCCTAATTGCGCAAAGGTATGGTGTCCGTTGTCACATATTGCTGTACGCGACGGTTACAAGCAACTCAATCTAACGCAAACGTATTGGTTGCTCGGCAGTGCGCTCGCATGAGTACACCGCCGAGCACGATGTACTCGCGCAATGTTAAGATGTACTCGCACGAGCACACCTCCCTATTGAAAATTTGCCCAATGGTGGGCATGATGGCACCCACCACCCACCATCTTGGTGGATTATGGTACTGGGTAATGATGGACAGACGGTGGGTAGATGGTGGGTGGTGGACGGACGGTGGGTGATGGACAGACGATGGGTGGATGGTGGACGAATGGTGGATGGTGGGAGTAATGGACAGATGACGGGTGGATGGTGGGAGTAATGGACAGATGATGGGTGGACGGTGGGTGTACGCTGAGGGACGGGCAGACGGGTAGATGATTGGTGTTGGACACCCGAGTCAAGACCGAACTCTGAATTAATTGAAAAAATAGACATTGCACTTCGCAGCATGATTATAGACTACCTTCTACCATTGATCTTAACAAGCTTGTCTGTGTCTTCACGTGGCCAAGGATGCAGCCACATATGTTGATGCAGCACGGAATCAATGAATGTATGTTGCACGAAAGACTTGTGTTTATTTGTTATCCGTGCTGAGATGCCTAACACATATGCCCTGCGGGCTAGCTTCATGAAGTAACTTCTTAGGAGCTTGCAGATGGCAGCAAGGCAGTTTCCTTGAGGTGACGCACCCAGGCTGGGGTGTACTTTTCCAGGCATGCTACAACAGAATGAAACAAACACAAATAAACTGTTTTTGCTGCAATATGGAGCAATAACATCTATGAAACCAGTTGCAATCACTTCAACCAAAAGCTTAAAGGTACCCTGACATCAAAATTGAAACATGAAGATGTTTGCGTTGTTTTATTGACCTGATTACCGGGCACTTCTGACCGATCTTTAGTACCAGACGTTAGCTAAGATATTTTAATTTGGTTTTAAAGTAAGCGTGAGTGCTCATCTGAGTTGGCAGCACCTCGTGACGTCACCACTGGTATGGCTATTCCGAGCCCCATGTGATGTTCCACGAGTAAAGAGAGTATTGTCGACATCAAAGGTTTGTGGCGCTTCCACAAAAATTGAAGGACACTTTGTAAATTCCAAAGTGTGTTTGGCGAACGCCTGTACCCATAGAGATGGGGTCGGTTAGAATAGAATGCGACGTGGCCGTCTTCCTTCTTGCATGATTCGACATGCTGAGTACAGCAACGCTACGCAAGCAAAGCGCGAGCGCTGTAGAGTCCGACGCGAGGTGCAATTGGCATTCGTTGGCACGCCCCGGCAGCCACCATTAGTTGAAGCGAAAGATAACGCAGCAAACATATTCAGAATAGCTTAATTGTGGTGTCCCAGACGCTTCTTTCAGCGTGTATGAGCCCTGCTCTTCTTCGCTAGGAGTGGCACAAACTTAGCATGAGCTCAGCTCGTTTTCGGTTGGAAAAGGGTTAAAGGGATCCAAAAGAGATAAAGCTATTTCCGTAATTTAGTGCAATAAAGCTTCAGAATACCAAAGACACCACTCTTAATGCGAGAAGATGCGTGGTAGGCAATTCATGAAAGACAGTACACGTGCAAACATGAACACAAGAGGGAAGTCTGGACAACACAAATGCCTACTAAACGACTAGCCGAATAAGGTTAGTCAGCATTTGTGTTGTCTTGACTTCTCTCTTGAGTATGTGTTTGCATGCCTACCGTTTGTTGTCATGAATCTCTACCAACTAGCTCAGCTTCCTGGCATTCGTAAGCGAGATAATGTAGGTAAAGCAGATACACGAGGCGACACCTCGTAGAAGTCCCCACACCAGCTCTGCATGACAGCGCAGATTTTGCCAGCACCCACCAGTCTATATTGTTTACATTGTGTTCCTACAGAGCCAATGTCTTAACTTAGCAGGTTTTAGAAAATTTTGACAAGCAAATGTGGCAAATATATGCAAGAACACATAATATTTGTGACGTCACCCTAACACGCATGTGCTGAAAATCATTATGAAACTTAACAAGTGAAATATTTTCATGTTCTCTACCACTAGTTCACGTATGAAGTTTACTCAAAATTAATGACATTAGAGCTGTTCAAAAATTTAAAAATAATTTATTTGTCTAGACTGATCTAAGGTTTCATTTTAGTGTCCTTTAAAACCAAAACAAAACAATCTTACTCTTGCCTAACTCTCATACAGGTATGATGGCATCAAATGTAATCAAGGGTGCAACAGCCGAAATAAAATTGGGAGCAATTTTTGGAGCAGCAAAATGTTACTTTTGAGCACGAAAATCCAAATTTTGAGCAGGTTACGAGAAAAAAACATTCATTTTTTAACTTGGAGTACTGGGCAAGTTTGTACAGATTCATGTCGAAGCGTAGCGCGAGGAGAACAGGACACAGTAAAGAACACACAGGGCAGGCGCAAAATCTTGAATTTGAAGCAGTATAACAGAGAAGACTTACATTTAGAAAATAAAATAAAAATATGCACAAACCAATTAACGTCACCAAATTCGTGCACAGTGAACATGGACGCTGCTATTTCAATAAAAGCAGTATTTTGAACCACCCCACTGTGCAAACAATGGCGAAGTCCACATTAGCACTTGGGTCGCCTCTAGAATCCTTTGACAGACTGTGCAAATTCAAATGTGGATCTACCAAGCTCGCGACTTTGAAATTCGGGAGGTTTGTAAAGCAGTAACAAGTGGGGATGGTGCAAAAAAAAAACTGCCCTACGGTTTTGTTTCTTGTTTCTTAAAGGGACACTAAAGCAAAACAATGAAGTGGTTCAGATTGACAAACTGCATTCTGAGAACTCTAATGCCATATGTTTCACTATCAAAGTTTATTATTAGCGGAGAAAATCAAGGTTGAAGTTTTATTTTTAAATTTGGCGCCTATATCAGCACGCGTGACGTCAGAAATTCCAAATGTATTTCTCATATTTTCGCGACATTGGCTCGATGAAATTTTCTGAAACTTCGTACGCTAGGTCTATGGCACCCACAGATGGCAATGCACCTCATTTTTATCGATTAGAAGCTACGTAGGTCTCAGTAGACGCCTTCAAAATCTATGACGTCACAGTGTTTGGTGCGGGGATCTCAAGGTGGCGTCTCCACCCGCATTTTCTTTTCGCGTGTTTTCTCGCTTACCAAGCGTCGTGTCGCGGTAAGAGTGGTGTTTTCAGGATTGTGAAATTGTACTTAACTAATACGCGAAAAATCGTTTTGCCCTTTATTGTCCTTTTAAGTCTGCAGAAATGTCATACACTGCTCCGAATGATTGCCACTAATTTTTTTTCCCGTCAGCGATCATACTATATAATACTCACAATTATGCGGTGTATACATGGATTAGTAACTGAGGAACAAAATGTGCTGTGTCCTGTGACTAGTGTTAACAGCCCCTTTTAAATCTTAATACGCTTCTCCGTAACGCACCGGTGTACTGCGGTGATGGTAGGTTAAACAGCATTCTGCACGGGATAGAACAAGGTCAAGGAATTTTGGAACCGCTACCCCCTCCCCCTCTTTTATTTTCACGGTGCGGTTAGGCTTAGGGCACAACTTCGCGGTCCGCTTGCAAGGCGCGTTCAACCAGATAAAGTAACAACGGCACGCGTCCGTTGGTCCGGCGAGGGCACCGCATATCTATCGGCGGGACGATGCAACTTCAAGAGAGAAAAATGTTTTATGTGCCGTTGCTATGGCAACCAACATGGTCGGCGGCAACGCCGGCGTTCGCAGTATGTGAAGTTTGTTCGCCCGCGGAAAACACGGCATATGCTTCCAGCTTTAGTTCCTAACATGCCATAGTCGCGTTTGCGACTAGAAAATTCATATTTCTGCACTAGAGAAGTTCATACTATGGCATAGATTCACCATGGCGCCACAGATTGGTACCAGGCAGACGGCAATAGGGGGGAATGTATTTGTTTTGTGTTCCACTTGGCCCTCGTGACAGAAATCATATGGCTTTGAAGATGTGTGCACAAAAGATAAACAAGCACTGTTTGCCTCATGAAGCATTACTTCTCTGTGTGCATATCTGCAACAAAAGAATTTATGCCACATGTATCTCTGCGCAGGCATGAGGTGTCACCGAAGTACTATGAGTACTACAACTATAGGACAGAATGTTCACAGCCATATCTAACGTTCAATCAAAGCAACAACAAAAGCAAGGAGTGGCTGCAAGCCCGTGTGGTTCTCAATGAGAAAGAAAATGCTACAAGGGTCGATAGAGTGTATAATTGTGCTTCTTGTATTGCCTGAAAGTGCTGCAGCATTCTAAAAAAAAGAGAGCACCGTGAGAGCACCACCTTACTTTTAATACATAGGACCGCTTCAAAAAGGTGCTGCAGGGAAGTTTCACATGTTCAAATGAGAACAGCATAAAAGAATGCAATATTGCACAACACATCACTAGCCATGGTGTAATTCGCATAGCTGCAAGGGGGGATTTCGAATGCCCTCAAAATTTTGAAGTGCTGTATGTGTATATAAACACACACACATACAAATGCATGCACAAACACAAACATATGTAAATTAAGGCTGGCTCAGAACCACTAAAAAATTTTGGCTATGCCCCTGCATGGTGTGTATATGTCTGTCATTCTGTGCTACCTTCACTACGACCCTGTAGCAATAACACACAAATCTCTGCTGCACCAGGGCCTATTTCGCTGAATCAATGCAGGGATTGTGGACAGTGCTATTACTAAACATGCACAAGAAAACTGGAATAATGCCTGTTACACATGGATATATGAACAACACAGCATTGTAACTGGTTTCTAAGCTTGATAAGTTCTGGTGTCTGAGATAGGTTGCTTTTATAGATTAAGCTTAACTTGGAAATCAAACGACGCACTTTACTGGCTTTAGAACTTAATGCATTAGAAATCAGATGCTGGCGTGTGGAACATATGTTCTATGCACTCAAGGAGATTCCTACACTACATCAGCACTCCTATATGTTCCTTTGCTCATGTGTAGCAGATGAAACTTACTGAACCTCGCCACATGTGAGCAGGCACACGTAAATTGCAAAAGCTTACTCTGTGGCAACAATAATTTCAAAATTGTTTACGACAGAGCCTTCGCCTACCTGCATTTGGTCATTACTCAGGTTCAGATCAGCATTGGCTGCATGCGGTCATCACCAGCTTCACCAGGACAGGAGCAGGCTGCAACAGTTCCTTTGTTAAAGTATTGCCAAAGATTCGATCTGGTTTGTTGCCAATAAAGTCTGGTAGGACAGGCTTTGAGAGAAAGTTGTGTAATAAGGCTGTATCCAGTCAACTTAAAGCTTAGCCCAAGCAGGCGTCGTCTCACACAGACCTTACATGGAATATTAAATGGCTCAGAGAAATACAGGTATATTTTGAACTTGCTTAACCAAGGCGCTAACACATTATGCACTGATTAACTTTGTGGGGTCTCGAAATGAGCGCGCCGCTCTCGGAGCACAGGGAAACAGTAGACACGGTCGTACCAAACCAAACACCATGTACATTTATTTAACTGCTTTTACAAGACGAGCTCGCTAGCCGAATCATAAATCAAACGCTAAATCAATTATACAAATTCCAATACACTCAATCAACCTAACAGAAAACACAAGGTAACGCGAAGGCGGCGTCGCGGACGGTCGACTCACCACGAGGGGCCCGACGGGAAGCGACCCGCGGCTGTCGCATCCCGCTTACCCCCTGCAGGAAGACGTCCATCCCGATCGCCTCCTCAACGCCAAAGAGACTCTTTCTTCCCGTGCGCCCACCAGCTTCGCCGCCCAGCGGCGCTGCTGGCGCTACCGTGCTAACCTCAACGATGATGATGATAATCACCCGCGCGAGCACAACGCCACCTTCTGCTCGGCGGCTGTCAACTCGATCTGCGGCTTATCCGCGAGACGCGCGCGCCATGAGGCGCAAACGACCTTACAGGGGGGTGATAGCACCCCCCACATCCTCCCAACCTTAATTCAAAACATACCCCGGTAAAAAAAACTAAAAAAATAAATCAGCTACACAAGCTCTACGAAAGAAAACAACACATGTCCAGAATATCCGTGCACTGCAACACAGCCGCTGGTCGACACCGCTGCACTGGCTCGACGACTTGACCTCAGTCCCAGACCCGCAACGACAACGTGGCCGTCGGCGCGAGAAAGCGTCGCTCGCGCCAACACGTCTTCCGGTTGCGAGCAGCACTCACGAGGCCGCCGGTCTGCAGGCCGCTGCGCAGGCCCCAGGCATGTCCATCTCCCGAGATGTTTCGACCGCACTCCTGGCCAGCGGCGAAGACGATGTGCAGAGGACAGCCAGCCGCGGGTTACATCAATCCCGCTGCGTACACTCAAAAACATTCTCGACAGAACGGTGCGGTAGGACAAAGGAAGGGAGCTGCGGGCTCATCGCCCTCGTGGTACGATGTTCAGTACGGCTAGCAATAACATCGGCGGTGACCGAGACGCCCAGTTCATCTAAAACAAAGGTTGCATTTCTTAGTTCGTGCATCGCAAGAGGGAAGCAGAGTGCAACACCTCAACGCCACGATCCAACGGGTTGTGTCCCGACAGGCAGCTCTGCAGAGCCTTAGGCCTAACGAGTCGCTCGACAACAACCGGCATCCACCCAGCACCCAGCATAGGCGCAGAAGAGGCGGCCGCGAGGAGACATCAGCTCTGTAAGGTGGCCCTACCCGCTCGCCGCACACAGCAGCTTACCGAGCGATCGGCGCCCACCGTCCCTGATGGTGTCACGACGCCCCGGCGTCGAGCCTCAAGACAAGACAGCAACGACGCCCGTGGCCTCTGGCCACCCGACTCCCAGAGTCAAAGAGATAGAAGAAGCTATTTACAGAAAACTCGGACCACCTACGAGGCTTCCGTACTCACTCGCTTCGGGCCTGGCCTACAATCCACGTGCTCTAAGCCTAGCTCTCCCCAGGATGCGGACCACGTGGCTCTCGTACCAACTCAACGACGTTTTTAAAAGAACAACCACCTCTTGCGAGCAGAAAAAGAACTCAACGTGCCGACAAGTTCAAACACGCCTCAGCAACCGATCTCCTCGCTCTCAAAAAAGCACGCCGCCGACGCTAGGGATGAAAATCCCTCCCTAGGCCTACTCTACCCCGGCTTAAAAAAAAGGTTGTTCCGAACCGCGAAAACTGCCGTCCGATGCTCCAAGAGCCCCACGTTGGGCGCCACTGTGGGGTCTGTGAATGGTGCGCGCCGCTCTCGGAGCACACGGACACAGTAGACACGGTCGTACCAAACCAAACATCGTGTACATTTATTTAACTGCTTTTACAAGACGAGCTCGCTAGCCGAATCATAAATCAAACGCTAAATCAATTATACAAATTCCAATACACTCAATCAACCTAACAGCAAACACAAGGTAAAGCGAAGGCGGCGTCGCGGACGGTCGACTCACCACGAGCGGCCGACGGGAAGCGACCCGCGGCTGTCGCATCCCGCTTCCCCCCTGCAGGAAGACGTCCGTCCCGATCGCCTCCTCAACGCCAAAGAGACTCTTTCTTCCCGTGCGCCCACCAGCTTCGCCGCCCAGCGGCGCTGCTGGCGCTACCGTGCTAACCTCAACGATGATGATGATAATCACCCGCGCGAGCACAACGCCACCTTCTGCTCTGCGGCTGTCAACTCGATCTGCGGCTTATCCGCGAGACGCGCGCGCCATGAGGCGCAAACGACCTTACAGGGGGTGATAGCACCCCCACAAATTATATGTTAGAAAATAACAGCAGGATGATTTGATTATTTCACTAATAACACAAAACATTCCCCATTAGCCGCATGCAATAGCGTGCCTTCAACAATTACCAACTAAGAAAATGTTAATAAATGTTATCTGTAATTTTTGACGCCTCATGGTTCATGCGATTATTGCTCAATACACTTTCACATGGATTCTATCGATTGAATGTTCACAGCATGTACATTGATGAAAATTGCCGAGTTTTTGCAGAGTTTCTGTGGTCTGCGTGTCTGTTTACATCCAACAAGCACAGCATGCCGGTGTTGCACTGCGCCATGTGAGTGGATGTACACGGCGAGTTGGGCGAGTTGGTACATTAACATGTTCGGTTGAACGTGCCGCGCGGCACCGATGAGCAAAGAAGAATTCGATGACACTCCATGCCTCGTCTGTGTCAAGCTGCACGTTGAACGAAACAAGCCATGGAAGTGCCATATTATCTACCTTAGATGCAGGGTGGCTTATTTCTGTCTTTAGCCACATACACAATGTGAAACCATATTTATAGCATACTTTATCCACGTGAAAACTAAAATTTATGGTTCCCTAATACAGCCCGAGTTCTTGTTAGTGGGCACGACAATAATGCTGCTTTATGATACTCCCTAGAGTCATGGAAAACTGCAGCCCACCTTTCGCACCACCTGTAGAGCACGAATAACCTACAAATGGTTTTGCATAAATGACTAGCGTGTAAACACAGAGATGAGAACTTACTATGCTCTATTCAGCTGCGGAAGTTAGGAAACAAGTAATACCTATCCAAAAAAGGCAGAGTTTGAGGGTAAGCTGGAAGCTTGAAGAGATGAAAAATTCGTGAACACGGGGTGCCAGAGACACCCTGTGTTCACGATTTTTTCAATACCGATGTCGCACGTAACTTCAATGCCTGACCGTACGTACAGTGCCAAATAAATTGAAAATTCGGCTGATAATAATATCTCGGGTTTCACATCTTGAAACCACGCTATGATTATGAGAGACGCCGAGGCGGTGGGCTCCAGAAAATTTCGACCGTCTGGTGTTTTTCGCACTGACAATGCAGAGAACACGGGCCTCAGGCATTTCGCCTCTATCGAAATGTGACCGCCGCAGCCGAGATCGAACCCGCAACCTTTAGGTGAGCAGCGGTGCACCATAACCACTGCTCCACCGCGGCGGACTGAAAATTCAGCTGAGAGTACGGCTGGTCTAATTAGTTCAACATGCATGAAGGATGCAAGATTGGTCAAACCGACCGTACTAAATACAGTCTCATGCTGCAGCAATTACATTTTTAGCAAACCTACTACATTCGCTAAAGCTGGAAAGACGATAAACAGTGTCCAAGAGTGCTATTCTAAACACTTTCGCGGGTCACGTTACTTAATGACGCACAAAATGCTCGCTTAAAGAATAATATCCCTTCAATCGCTCTATTTCTCCAACTGTACCGATTCATGGTTCATAGAACAACACGGTGGCCGAATACTATTTTTTCCTTAAGAGCTCGTGCAAAATAAATGAATGTTGAGCCTTCGGTTTTACTGCGTTACTCCAGGTAAGTTGAGAAGTGTAGATATAATAATAACTGTTTGGGTTTAAGATCCCAAAACTACGATATGATTATGTGGGACGCCGTCCTGCAGGACTTCGGAAATGTTGGCCATCTGGCATTCTTTAACTTGCACTGACATCGCACAGTACACGGGCCTCTACCATTTCGCCTCCATCGAAATGCGACCGCCGCGGCCGGGATTGAACCCGCGACCTTCGGGTCAGCAGCCGAGCACCGTACCCGCTACACTACCGTGGAGGACTTGACAAGTGTAAACATAACGCGCATGACAATGGTGTGCCTGACAAAAATGTTGCCTCCTTTCAGCTAATTTTAGCCTAGAAAAGTGCGTGCGCGCAAGGGATAACTTTAAAAAATTTACCGATTACGCTCTTGACAAACGTCGCGCGCGAGCACAATCCACACAACTACAACAGCGTGCAGTACCAACACGTTAAACGATTTACTTAGGCGATAACACATACTGCATTACGAACAACTCAGCTTACGAAGCGCAACGATTAAATCACTTACCTCTTGCACGCTCTCTCAGTGGTTATTAATAAAATAAAAAAGGAAAAGAAGAGAAAAGTAACCGCCTCGTAACTGTCTCTCTTTACGAGGACACCTCAACAAGGCGGCACAGGGATGGGGTGTGGGGAATAAAAGAGATAGCGTAGGGGTAAAGGATAGGAGGAGAATAATAATAATAATAATAAAAAAAAAAAGGTGATAATTTTGGTGTGCCGGACGAACGAGCGAGCTCTCGCGCGAAGCGCAGCCGTCAGGGGAGGCCACCAAGGAGGCCGGGAGAAGGAGGATCGCCGCGGGATGGAGAGCAAAACGGGCCTGGGGGGCGCGTTGGGGGGATGAGCGCTCTAGTCGCTTGCCGAAGCACGTAGCTACGGCTCATAAAAATAAAGGAACGATGAACTCACGATGTGAAGTTCTGTTGTCCTCGGTGTGGTGGTGGTAGGAGAAAAAAAAAAGAAAAAAAAAACACCAATGTTAGAGGCGCTCCAGTAGACCGCTCGTCTCCAGGAATGCGATGACCGCAAAGTGGAGCCGCTTGACGTCGCACGCATGCGCACTCGGATAGAGAAGCTCACCGACGCTGGTAGTGGGAAGTCCACGTTGTTTGTAGACACCAAACAGAGCACCACGCGCCACAGAGTACTCGGCACAATCTATCAAAATGTGTTCAAGGGTCTCCGTTTGCGAGCAGTGGCAGCAGAGAGGGTCCCCCCTTTCCCGAGAGTCGATGTGATCTCTCCGCTGTGCGGAAGCAGCCGATGCGTAGGCGGAGGAGGAGGGCGCGCGCCCGTCTCGAAAATCGAGTTTTCGGAAGGGGGGCGTGGTGGCCGGCCGAGCGCAACTCGCGCGTCTGGGTGGCGGGAAGTGACGTGGCGACGTGTTCGTAGTCGCGCTACGTCGAAGGCGCTCACCGTGGTCGTGAGAGGGGTCTCGGCCGAGTGTGCCTCCTTAGCGAGGGCGTCGGCCTCCTCGTTGCCAGGTATCCCCGTGTGTGCCGGAATCCACTGCAGCACAATGTCGCACCCGAGGTCCTGCGCCGCCTCGAACTTCTGCGCGATGTGGGTGGCAATCGGAGGTCTTCGGGAGACCCTCGCGAGTAACTGGAGCGCACTGCGTGAGTCCGAGAGGACGGCAGCCGATGGAACACGGAGCTCGAGTAGGGCGCTGGCCGCGAGGTCGAGTGCTGCCAGTTCCGCAATTGTTGAGGATGCCTCACAGGCCAGGCGACACTGGCTGCGAAGCTGGAGCGAGGGCACAACACACGCGGCCGCGGCACAACCGTCTTGCAGCACTGAGCCGTCGGTGTAAAGGTGTAGTCGCCCGGCGAGAACCCCGTCAAAAGTGGCCGCGGTTTCGTGCCTGAGCGCGCACACTGGCGTCGTTCGCTTGCCTCCTATTCCCGGTATCCTTGTCCGGATGTTTAGAGGATGATGCCGGGAGGGTGGGGCACTGTAGTCGTTGGCGTCCGGCAATGTCGGCACAAGGGCACTGAATACAGCGGCGCATTGCCCCATCCGAGAGTGCGGGAGTGACGCCAGCCGAAAAGCCAATTGCTGTCCATGTCGCGAACGTTTCATGCGCTCAATGTGATTGAGTGCTCGCATGTCCGCCCTCAGTGACAGAGGCATGTCGCCTGCCTCTGCGAGTGTGGGGCCAACTTGAGAGGAACGGGGAAGGCTGTAGAACTGCCGAATTGCAGTGCGATGCACGGCGTCCAGCGATTCCCAGTCCTTGCAAGACAAGGCGGCAAGTGGGAGGCCATAGAGCAGGGGTCTCCAACTCACCTCAGCCAGCGGGCCGCAGTCACGCAATTTAGTCCCGTAGGGGCCGAGACAGGAACGTAAAAGCAGAAGGGAAGGGGGGGGGGGGGGGGCGTTGCACAAATTGTTAGCAAACGTCGCCATTTGAAGGAAAACCTTTCCCATATCTCACATACGCGTCATTTCTGAGGGAGATTAAGTGCCAGGATTCCAACATGATGTCGATACCGATCTCCCAAATGACTAAAATCTGAATATACCTTTTGTTTCATGGTTACCTTTCAACACATGGTGGCCACATGGGGTGCCTAACGAAAACGATGCTTTAGGGCAGTTGTGTGTGTATCTCATGCACATCTTTATTCAGAAAATAAGAAAAAAATGTTGGGCGAAGAAGGTCATCTGCAAGCCGCGGGCCACAGTCGAGAAATTGGCGGGCCGCATGCGGCCCGCGGGCCGCGTGTTTAGACCCCTGCCATAGAGGATGCGGGCCACCGCCAGGCCATTGAAAAGGCGTAAGGCGAGGTGCGGTGTGCATCCGTTGCCACGCGCGAGTAGCGCACGAGCGGCCGAGATGGCCCGGCGTGCGTTTTTGAGCTTGGCCTTCACTTCAGGGCTCCATCTCAGTCGGTGGTCAAGCTGAACTCCCAGGTAGGTCACCCGCCTCTTCCAAGGAAGGGGGGGTTCCCTGTACTGTGAACTTGGCTGTGGAGCGCCGGGCGCCATAGCTGGGGTGGATCAGCATTGCCTCGGTTTTTGCTGGCGAGAGTTGCATCCCCTTTCCCTCGATGTACGCGTCGAAGGCGTCGAGGACGGTTTGTACGCTCGAGCGGGTACGACGGCCACTGGTTAAGGGTCCCGTCGCAAACACCGCAATGTCATCCGCGTAAATAGAGACGCGCACATCACTGGGGAGGGCACGAGGGATGTAGTCATCGATGTCAGCGAGGGCGAGATTAAATAAGAATGGGACTTAAAACACTGCCCTGCGGAACACCAACACTGACGGGACGCACGCTAGCGGCGCTCGCTGCAGGCTGACCGCCGGTGTTCAAGCGATGCGCCGAGCGAGAAATGGCCAAGCTACCTACGTTCGGCAGTTCCCCTGTATCGCTCCCGAAGTGCCCGAGCGTCAAGAGCATTTTCCAGGGTCACAGAGCGCGTCATCGAGAAAGGATTGCGGCGCAGCTACTCACTGATGTGCGGTAACATTTGAAGGGGAAACAGCGCGTCCGTCGACGACACCGAACAAAGGAGTCGCAGGCCCAGCATATGACGACTATTTGCCGGGTACCGCGGATAATACTCAGTGAAGAACTTGCGCTTACGTCAGTAACCGCCACACACAACACACAACGCGATGCAACGCAGTAACAATCACCCGCACGAACAAACTCGACACCACGAAGTACACATGAACCGCAGGAGGCCGTCACAACGGTCGGAACGCCGGCCGCTCCGGCGTCCCAAGCAATTACGTCACAGCCTACGTCACAGCCACCATATTGAAATGAGCCTCCAGCCAGAGGAGCGATAACTGAAGGCGAAATTGGCGCTAGAGTCGATGGAGAGGCAAAATTAAAGCAGCCAATGGCAGCGCTTGCAGCCGTGCCGGCAAAGCCGCGCGCAGCCGCGCGCAGCCGTGCCAGGAGGGTGAAAGAAACCCACGTGACTTGTACAGATAAAAAATAAGTGTGGCGCCATCACCCCGCTGGGAGGACAACTAAAATACGCGTTTTTTTCACCCTCCCGAACAACTCCCGGCTTTCTCCAACCCCCCTCTTTGCTGGGACCAACCTCCTCGCTGGCGGGATGCCCACTTTCCGCCGCCTTGCTATCGTGCACACCCATGGAGGAAGGAATACTAAGGAGAGGCCCTGACGTCATATTCGTGAAGCCTGCCCGTCGCAAACACCCGCATCGCCCCCTAGCGAAGGAGCAGCTAAACACTTCGCGATTTCCGCCGCGTCGGGAGCGAGCGCATGCGTGCTGTGCGCGCATCGAGGGAGTCGCGAAACTTTTGCAGCCTTTTTTTTTTTCTTCGCCATGGAAGCGGGACGGCGGCACAGTCGATTCGCGTATGCTGCTGCTTCTGTGTGTTCTTAACGAAAGCTACGCAATGCCCAGCTGTTGCGTACACTCGGTGCAAGTCGAGTGCACTACGAATAGTACCTGGTGTCACTTTTCATGTGTACGTACGTTCGCTTCATTATATCTGCATGCGAAGCTCTCTCGGCTGTACGCTCTGTTGGTTCTTACTCATTGTGTGGACTCAGAACACACGTGAACTTTTGTTTTTGGCGTCTGACGCGCCTACATAACGTGCGCCGAAGGCATCGTATCGCGTTTTTAGAAGTTGTCTCGTTCATACGGAAAGGCAATAAACTTTTGTTGTTATCCGACTACGTGCTGTATGTATTTTGATAGTTGTGTCTAGTTGTTGTGTCCGCAGTGGAATTACAAACTTTGCGTGCACGATCGCTTAAACAATACGGCGGTGTCCTCTTTTCGACGTGAAGTTATGTCAAATACTAGGTTGGCGTTGCGCCGAATAGCTACTAATATTAGCAACCTCTTAAAATCGTGTAGTGCCAACGCTGGCCAGTAATCGGGAAATCGGGCTACGCGTTCTGCTGGTCTTACGCCCAGCAGAACGCGTTGCGCCGAATAGCTACTAATATTAGCAACCTCTTAAAATCGTGTAGTGCCAACGCTGGCCAGTAATCGGGAAATCGGGCTACGCGTTCTGCTGGTCTTACGCCCAGCAGAACGCGTAAGTCACTGCCGGGTGCATTCGAATACGATGATGCAGGCGCTGAATGTTTTTGATTACGGCACGTACCGGTACTTTCTGGCCTGTTGCACAAAAACGCTCCACAAAGAGTTTCAGCACGCAGCGCTCGGGCCAGCCACGCACGAACAGCCTGGTAAATGTGAGCTCGCAACATTTTACTGCATGCAACCTCACAATACGCGCCAAGTTTACGCCAGGATTACAAATCCATGCAGAAGCGAACCAGCGCGGCGAACACGCCGCTGGTCGTCTGCTTTGTTTGCCCCATACCGGTCTGTTTGCCCCATAAATTTGACGTCACTTCCGCCACACTTCTCGCAATGCATTGGGATACGATAGGGCCTCTCCTGAGTTTTTCCTTCCTCCATGTGCACACCGAACCCCCTTCCTATTTCTCAACAGAATCACCTATATATATGGCGCCGCCGGTGCCGCCGGCTTCGAAATCCGTTGGAAAGTTTCGTGTCGGGCGTTCGCGAAGCGTGCGCTGGCCTTCTCCGTTCGTCCGTTTCATGGTGCTCGCTCGCTTTGTGCTTGTGCGCCGCGGTGTTTTGCGACTCTGGCTATTCGTGTATCGTGCTCTGTTGCTCAATAATTCCAGAACAAGTCCCCGAAGATGGTGCCGGCCCCCAAAAAGAACGAGAGGTGAGCGTACCCTTTGAGACGTAATTTTCATTGTCTCAATTTGAATTCACGTTCATACCGATTAGCATTTTTTTTTTTGCAGCGGGGACACACTTAACGTTTTAAAAATGACTGACTTGAAAAGCGCACGACGCTGCGTTTACGTCGTTGTACGAACAAACAGTGGACATAAAGCACATATGCGACGTAACTATAGTTACAGGTTTACAACTGTCATAAAGCCGCGTGCTTAAATGTGTGCTGTCCGTTTGTGTCCGGCTAATCACTCGTCATCGCTTATAACCGCGTTTCTGAGGCTCTAGGTAGATGTACGAAAAGTTGTACTGCTCTGAGACGAAGAAACAAGTTCGCTTGTGCACGAGTCGACAGCGCTTTTTATCTCATTGAAACTTGTCTCTTTTCTTCAGGATGGAAGCGTTCTTGAACTATTCAGAAAGGCCACAGCTGATCAGTGCGCCCAGAGGAATGCTGAAGAATTGCAGAATCGGCGCATTTCAAGTACAGATGGCATGAATCCTTCCATATGATATGTTCATTTCCTCGAGTTTTTTATATCACTATAGTTTTATGAAAATCAACGTTTTTGCAAATAGATTCAATAAATTGCGACCAATGTTAGTTATATGTGGAGTTCATTTTGACATTTAAATCTTTACATTGTTATTCTTTTTTAGGCACTTCTACTCATTTCACTGTTTTTTTCTATGCGGTCAATGTTCACGTTTGTTTGTTATAGTAATGATGTCAGACAAGTCCAATTTCCTGCAATATCGTGCGCATATCAGAAGTTCTGCACTTTTGTCAGTATAAAAATTCTTTTTTTTAGTATGTGTCCAAGTGTTGTGTTCTGTTTTTTATGCCACTGTTCTGCAAGTTCCTAACTTTGCTTGGAACTTTCGTGTTGTTCAGTCATCATGAACCTGTGTATGTTAATCTCCTGTTAGTCTATTAATCGCTTCTGTTACTCTCCCGAGCTTGTATCGCTCCACATTTGATGAAAATGTTGATTTTGGGAAACGAGGACAATAAAACGAGGCCAAAGTCATATTGTGTTTCGAGTGGATTCATTTGTTTTCTGGCACATGCTGCATGGCTGCAGTGTTTACAGAATACATGATTGCAAAATGCGTGGATTCAAACGCGCAAAGAACGCAAGGCGCAGCACGAGCGAGCGGATTCATTAAAACAAGCGCCGCGCACCCCGCACGGCGCAGCACGCGCGAGCGGCTTCATTAAAAAAAAAAAAAAAGAAGAAAAAGGAAAAAAAAAGGCGCCCCGCTCAAGCGACAAAAAAAAAAAAAGAACAAGAAAAAACGGCGCGCGCGAGAGAGCTAGGGGAGGAGGAGGCGCGGCTGGTGTTAGCGTTGCCATGACGACGCACACCGTGCGCGCCGCCATTGATGCAACTTGTAACTCTGAATCCCCCCTCGCCAGGGGGCGTAACTGAAGGGAAATTTTGGCGCTGCCAGCGCTGACGTCAGAATTAAGGCGTCCTATGGGAGGTATACGAAGTAACCGACTCCTGGCCGTGCTTCGCCGCCGCAATCGGAGCCCGTCGAAGCCGCCGGCCGTTATGCAAAGTTTCGTTATGTTCCGTTACTTGGCCGGCGTGTGTAGTTATTACGGTGTCTGCGTGTGCGCTCTTGCGCCGTGATTGTTAACGGCACGCAGAATTCGTACATCGTGCAATGGTGCACGGATACTTCAAGATCTTCCGAGTTCCGCAAGATTCTTCCATGCTCCGAAAAACTAAAGGTGAGTATGCGGTTTGCGTTCGCATCCATTGCAGTTCGGCAACAGTTATTGTTTTTCAATATAGCGGAATCGTGAAGAGCATGAGGTTGCGGTTAATATCGCTGTTCCTAGAAGCAATGAAATTAAAGCACTCATAGTTCTGCTTTTGCGTCTCTGACATGACTGCGGTCTATGAAGTGTGTTTGGCTTTTTTTGCCAGTTTATCACTCCGCATCGTTTAAATACGCGTTTCTGCGACTCGATGTCTCGCAGCTTGCACTCAGCCGAGACGAGGAAACGACGTTTGCGTGATGCGTCTGCGTAATTTGTAGCGTTGGAATTCATAGTTTTCAATCGCTTTTTTTTTTTCAGCACGGGAACGTTGTCGGAGTATTGGAGAAGGCAACAGCTGATGCGTTCGTCCAAGGAGGGGTTAACAGCTGTGAAATTTTCTGTCTGCGAAGTCTCCATCCGCAACTCAAGTGGACCAGCTTTCTATTCTGCCCCCCGGTGCTTTTTTTTCGGTGCGTGAATATTCTATGTCAGTACTTACAGCTAAAGAAGTGATCTTCGTGTTTCTGTAATTACCTATGGGAAAACTGCTCCAAGAATTCATTTGTAAGCATGAGATTTACTGTTTTTGTCACAATGAAGTGTTCAGTGTACCCGGCATGACATACTCCTATCAGTGAAGTTATCTTCGGTTAGGTATTGTATTCCCGGTGTAAGAAGAGCTGCGTAGTAGGCTTATTTCACCTGGCCGTTGAGTGTTACGCTTTTCTTTGGATGTTACGTGCTGCTGCATAAACTGACCATCGCCATTCATCCCGTCGCCACTAGCTAACTCTTAAGTAGTGGTCAATTACCAAATAATGTCTCGCTCTTTTTAGTGAAATGGACTACTTACGCTGCCAAATCTGCTTTCTTAATTTTGTTTATCAGCAGTGAAGGTGTCCGGCATTCCATGTATATTAGAGCAACATCTAAGCAAATATATTAGTGATGGTTGTGTGCTTCGTATCAGTACAACGCTTTATAGTAGATCATTGCATTATTATTCTTTATTAAGACAGTTTGCGATTTTTTATTGTTTTCCATGCAGTGACATTTCTTTAAACGTCGTGACTCTGTCTCATCAAAAGCTCCTCTGCACCTAGGTCAGTATTGGACCTAAGAAAAACCATGTCCTTTATGTGTATACGTCAAAGGGCGTGCACGTTTCACTGTATTCGATTTTTTTAATTTCTAATTTCTGAACTTTGCAACGAAATTTTGTCTTGTTTACTCATGGACGCATTGGGCATTCTTCCCTTCTGTTGTTCTCAACTTGTATCGTGCCCCATTATATATACAAATCTTTAGTTTGGGAAACGGAGCAATAAAACGAGGTCAATATATGTTGTGTGTGGAATTCATCCTTTATGCTCTGGCACATGCTGGCTGCGTGTATTCAAACGCACAGCGCGCACGCGCACGTGAAAAAAAAAGGCGCGCCGCGCACACGGCAATGATTAAAAAAAAAGAAAAAGAAAGGAACGGCGCGCGGCATGAGAGGAGAAAAAGCAGGCGCCAAAAAGCACAAAAAAAAGAACGGCGCGCCGGACGCGCGGCATGAGGGAGGGGTGAGAGTAAGAGCCAGACAAAAAAGAAAAAAAAACACAGCATATCCACGGAGTGAATGATGATGAGTGGGCGAAGCTGCGGAGGTTCATCGGTAAACCGTGAATCTTCCGTGAATTCTGCCCGGTACATCATCACCGACGTGAGATCGGGCGCGTTTATACTAAAGGGTCGATGAGAGTTGTGGTGACTCAAGCAATCATGGTTACACCGTGAAATCTTCAGTGGTTTCGCCCAGCAGTAATCAAAGCGATAGTGTGTGTGAAATTTTATTCAAACTTCAACGACCGGTCATCGTCCATAGTCCGCCAAGCAGCACGATCCGGCAAGCGCACTCGTACGGCAGTCCGCGCAATCGGAGAGCAGCTGCACCGCCAACGCCATCTAGCGTACCTTCACCCAACCGCCATATTGTACGCATGTCTATAGGACAGCGCCCTCTCGGAAACGAGACGGGAACTGGAGATGACGACACCATATCCACGGAGTGAATGATGATGAGTGGGCGAAGCTTCGGAGGTGCGTCGGTAAACCGGTAATCTTCCGCGAATTCTGCGCAGTACATCATCAACGACGTGAGATCGGGCGCATTTATACTAAAGGGTCGATGAGAGTCATGGCGACTCGCAGCTCACTTTAATTTTACATGTACGTTGTGAATTTTTGTATTGTTTAATCACGCACAGGAGACATCTCACACAGGCACTACCTTGGAGGTCGAAATTCAGTGCCTACTGGCTACTCAGGATGCATGGATCACCGAGGACCACCGAGGTGATGCCATAAGAAGCTGCGCCCCTAAATATATTCGTCATATATAAGTACCGCCATCTAGCGGACATTACAAGAACTAAACGAGAGGTGGCTACCTACAACTACATACATCGAGGACGCACGACCCACGGCTTAAGGAGCTTCGCCTCTAAAAAAAGCCGGCGCGCGCAGTGAGAGGGAGAGGGGGGCGACAAGCGCGCGACTGTTGTTACTGTTGCCCTGACGACGTAGACAACGTGACCGCAACGTCACCGCCGCCATTACCGCGGCCTCCACTCGCCAGGGCCGTAACTCAACGGGTTTTTGAGCGCTCTCGGCGCAAACGTTGCGGCGCGTTTGAATTTTATGTCCCTATGGGAGGTATACCAACGTTACTAGACTAGTAACGTTGAGGTATACGGAGAAACCGACCCCTGGCCGCCATGTCAGAGGAAAAAAAGTGACAGGGCGATCGGGGTGCCACCACCACCTCAGTGTCAGTTTCGGTATCGACTTATCAACAGAAAAATGCCGTATACGTTGCTAGAAATGACTCAAACACGCGTGCTAACGCTGCGATAAGCAAATGCACTGTCCTATATATTTATCTCATCTATCTGTCATTTAAATTTACCGCAAGTGATACAAATGCGGCGGAATTGTTTGTCAAGTTGTTCAGGTGAGGTTTGCCTGTGACCCTTAATATGATAATGGACATCATGCATTCACGAACGTTTTTCGCGTACTTGCATCCGCAGGTTAATGAATGTTTCTATTCAGCCTTAATTGTATCTTTTAATACAAAAGCGAGTCTGCTGTGAACCATGTGGTTTATTACTTCTCGCTTGGTACAACTAGGCGCGTTTTGCTCTATCGTGCGGCGTTGACATCGCATCCCCTATCACGGTGATGCGCGATACAAAATCTAAATAACCGTGATTGCTTTTTCGCGCGTTGTATACGTAGTTCAAATGACACGAAAACCTTTTCATCTCGGTGTCACGTCTTACGCAGAGCAAATGCGCTATGTATATAATATACATGTATGTTTCTGCCGCTTCGTAATTCACAAAATCGCACCGTTCGTGCAACGTGCAGCAACTTAGTAAAAGCGTGTCCGCAGTAAATCATGGGTAAATATCATGGCCTGACGTATTGCGTTGCGCCTTAGGCGCTCTCTCTGTTTCACCGGTTTCACCAGTGCTGGCGCGCATCCGTCGCACGACGTGCGCGACGCGCCCCTCTACCAGTAGCGTAGCCAGAAATTTTTTTCGGGGGGGGGGGGGGGTTCAACCATACTTTATGTATGTTTGTGCGTGCGTTTGTATGTGTGCGAGCATATATACGCAAGCAAAACTGAAAAATTTCGGGGGGGGGTTTGAACCCCCCCCAACCCCCCCCCCCCCCTTGGCTACGCCACTGCCCTCTACATAATTACCTTTACATAATTCTGGGTTCTCTGATGACGTTAGAGCCGTCGGAAATCCTAATATTGGAATGCTAAAAATAACAGCACAATTAATGTGAACGCGTTGAGCGATATTGCCGTTTTGTTTGGAACTGTTTGCTTATATTTCGCAGTCGTCAGTCGGGGCTGCTAGTGCTATCCGGGAAGCTCACGTCTGTATTCTCAAACGACCCGTTCCTTGGGCGTAAAAGCGGCCTTTCGTGAGGAGAACTTCAGGCGAAGTGAAATAAAAGGCACCTTTCAAAAATCCACTTGAGGACGTTTTAAGGGCACCTAACGAAAGACGTAGACGTGGCTGCAAGGGTGACTACAATAAAAACAGCCCTTATGCGTGTAAACATAGTATAAGTCACTGTCATGGGAGCGAAGGTATGCTTGTTTTTATGCTTGAATTATCCATTCATGCGCGTATAACTCATTCCTACAACAAAAAGGTTAGAGCAACTGTGCATTTAGACTCCCAAAAAGCAAGTACCACTAGTGTTAGACAGGAAGTATGCGCGCTGGTGGCTTTTCTTGACTTAAATTTCTTTTCGGCTAAACACTACCCGTCACAATAACATGTTCGCTAAAATTTCACGTCGTTGCATTTGTGTACGTTCAATGCACGTGGTTGTGCGGTGCATTTGCATTTGTGAGTGAGATCTGAGTGAAAGTCGTTGTGTGCAGTTCCCGGGTTGAGCCCGGGGGTCGCGGCAGTTTCCCTCCATTTGGCTGGCGTCTTCAAGGGAAGGGGGATACCTCAAGACTGAATTCCAGTAATGTCCCCGGGCGGTGTGTTTTGTTACCGTGTTCTGGCCGTTCCGGCGGCGGTAGAGAAACGGGCAGTCTGTGCGAACCGAAGTGAATGCTCGTGAACGATGTGTGCCTGTGTTGTGAATATTACCTCCTTCTCAATGTCTTCTAAATCAGTTTTATTCGAATAAATGGGTAAGGTTTTCTCCTTTCCGTACGTACGTGTTTGCTTCAGCCAGTGTTAGCAATTTTGCCGTTAGATTTACGCACCGAGGTCCACCTGCAGACCTGTTGAGATTATTTCAAAGAAACGAGAAGGTTTACCAAACGGAAGACGTGTTGACAGCAGGTGAGCTCCGTTCTAGCATCTTGCTACTTTCGAAGCGTAGACAGCTGCAACTTGCCGATACTGAGGATCCTTTATGTTTGTTCAAATTGTGGCTCAATCCTGCCAGCTTCATGGACCTTGCCATGCTTGATATGCACCCTCGATGAAATACGACAAGTGTTATCGCTCACAGATTGCTTCGGAATTCATTATTATTATTATTATTATTATTATTATTATTATTATTATTGCGGTGGATGTCGTGCTTTGTACGCAAATACGCACGTCGCCATGCAGGGTTGCGTAAGCCCATAGGTACCTCGAAAGCTACGTTATAGGGGCCCCCTTTTCTTAAATTTGTCGAATGGGAGCTGTGGTGGATAAATTCTTGGAACGCGGTAAGGAGCCGGACAGGTAATACAGGTGTGCTCGTGCGAGTACATCTGAACATCGCGCGAGTACATCGTGCTCGGCGGTGTACTCATGCGAGCGCACTGCCGAGCAACGAATACGTTTGCGTTAGATTGAGTTGCTTGTAACCGTCGCGTACAGCAATATGTGGCAACGGACACCATACCTTTGCGCAATTAGGCCGAGTATGTATGCGACGCAAAATGTCATTTTAGAAGTGTTGCACTTCTAAAATGTCGCTTATATGCTTTATCCGATTAGTTCTAGGTCAGGTTTAGGTGAATTGTCGTGTGTAACACTTGCCTCTCCCGCTGGTTCAGAAGTCAACTTTTGTCACTTCCATTTCCAATGCATGGAAATACCGGTAGATGCGCGTTGAACATTGATACAGAAAGTCCTAGAGCTCAAAGCTGTATCACGACAAATCGAATATTTTCTCGAATGCGTACTTCGATGCATCATAAATACAACTGATCACCAAGCATTCATAATCAGCAAGATACGTGCCAATCGCTCTTCATGTTTTATTATCACATCTATTGCACCAAGCATGCACCCAGCACGTATGCCACCATCCACCCACTGTTCCCACCGTGTCTCCCACCAAACAAGAAGTGTCCCTGCATCCATCCAACACACCCACCATCCGTGTGTATCCACCACCCACCCATTATACCCACCGAGGGTCGTTGTTGTTGTTATCCTCTGGACATGGCTCATACCCATTGGAGGGGATTGGCCAATTAGTGGGTGAACTTATCCAATGATATCTGAAGTTTAACATACGCAGACGCTATAGGTAGTAGAATGCTTTGACATAATTATTGATAATAAAAAGTTCCAAGCAAGAATTTAGCTGTATACTCTTTTGGTTTCGCTGACGAATTCCTCAATGGCGTAGAAGACATCCCTATGGCTGTATCCCAGAGCAGTGGCCCCCAAAAGATAGAATAACAGGTTCTGATAATTCTAGGCCCAGTTTGCGAAGAGGTGGTACTACTATTCTTTTCCGCAATGTTGTGTACCGGTGGCAGGATAAAAAAAATTGGGGGACCCTTAAGCTTCGCCTTTAAGAGTTGAACGCGATAGCGATATCCCGTCCCTACTGCGTACTTCAATCACTTAGTGCATACCTATGTAATGGGTAGTATGGTTTAAACCAGGAGAAATTATGCGCGACAAATGTGGGAAATGCTTTCGAACTTGGCTATGCACCCACTACGTGGTGTTAAGGGAATACGCGCAGTAAGGTGTGTGCCGTTTGTAATGGGTGGCTGGCTTTAAACTATGGAATCGTTATGATAGTCACATATTCTGACGCCCGATGGCAATTTACGCTTGTACCACGCAATATTCCTGGGATATTACATGTTATATTGCGACGCCTATATAAAGGACGCTTGCGTTTGCGAAGCATGGAAGTTATTTTCACTGCATTTCCAAGCAGAGGAAGTTATTTTCACAGTATATCCAAGCAGAGGCATGGCTGTGTGGTAGAACACCTGCTTGCCACGCAGACGACCCGGGTTCGATCCTCACTCGGACCCGAAAAATTTTTATTATTTATTTTATTTGTATCTTTCTCGATTTTTCGGTCACGGACAAGATGATGATTTTTTCGCTCACAACCAACAACACCGACGCCGGAATTTCTGCGAAACGAGCTCTTTAACGCTATCGCGTTAAAAGAAATGGCCAATAGTTTCCTCCTCATTACAGGACATACACATGGGGGACGATACTAAACCTGCTCTATGCAAGTAGAATTGTTATTTAAAAATTGTAGCGCTACATTAGACGAGGACAAGAAGAAAAGAACATGACAGGACAGCACCCGTCCTGTCATGTTCTTTCTTCTAGTCCTCGTTTAATGTAGCGCTACAATTTTTAAATAAGAATGTATCACCAATTAGCCCCGCAACCTATTTTTTTATATGCAAGTAGAAGTTAAGGGAAGGTAATGCGGCTACGAAATTTTGTTATTGCCACTTCCATCGTTCTTGACTTGGCTAGATCGCTGCATCAGGGATGGAAGAGGTGCTTGTACTCTGGAGAAGCAGTCAATACTGGGTCCGAGAAACTTTTCCTTAATGTTACAATACGAAATCTTGCCACCGTGATGTGTGCCGTTGGCGGAAAAACATGAATGATCGGTGCCGTAAGCGACGTCCTTTGCAAGCGAATCAGCCATTTCATTGAGCCACAGTCCTTTGTGCCCAGGTACCCAGGTCAAATGAACCACCAACCCACCTACTATCCCAGCATCCACCCTGCGTACCCACCAAGTGTCCCACAATGCCCACCATTATTCCCAGCATGTACACCACATTTTCCGTCATACCCACCAGAATTTCCAGCATAATTTTTTTGGTGGGCAATGCTGGGATTTTCAATAGGGCTAGGACAGAATGGGAATCGAACCCCGGACCTCTGCGTGGCAGCGCAGTATGCTACCACTGAGCTACAGCGGTGATTGAAACTGCGTTGCAAACTGATCCTATGCAGGCTTCATTTCGCGTAAAAAATTGCGTTAACATGTGTAATAAAGCGTTTTAGAACAGTAAAGTAACAACAAGGTGTCACACAATGCGAATTGCGTAACGAGTGGGTCTTTCAATGTTCTAACCCATTACGAAAGCCTCAGACATAATTATTCATCGTCATCAGTCAAAGCATCAACAAAGTGCACATAATGCGTTACAAGTCTATAGCGGGTACCACGCTTTTCCGAAGAATGACGAATAATGGCACAGTGGACCCTTCCCCACTACACAAAAGTTATCATGATTTATGGCGTAATGGGTACCATGCAAGTGAGCTTGTAGTTGTTGTCCCCAACGGTGTTTAAAAAAGGCTCTAGCAAGGGCGCTCTTCCAGCTTTCCCTCTGACTGGGCTGCGCGTTCCGCGCAGGCCTGGCGTTTTTATTGCGATAGCAATTATATGGACAGTATCGGATGGTTTTCGCCGTCCACGTCATGTCCCGCATATGTATATGTAACTATATATTTATAAAAAGCCTCAAAGAAAAATAATTCAGAAAAATGTTTCCGACGCGCGGCATCGAACCAGGGGCCTCTGTCTCTGCAGCGTGTGGCGCTAACCGCTGAGCCACGAAAGCCCACGTCCTTCAACGTTCAAACGGCGAGCTTTTTTATATACAGCGAGTTTTCAGCGTGTTTTCAGCATTACCAGCGTGATGGCGCAAAGGGCGCGCTCGCCGACGCCATAGCACGGTGCCCCACCAGGCCCGAGGCATGATGCGAGCTTGGCGTCCAGGCCAGGAGGTGTCGCTACCATATAAACGATTGCAGCGAACCTGGTAGCGGCGGTACTTGAGGTCCCCATTAAGCCTAATAAAAATAAAATAACGTGGCCCCAGTGGTACGCTATAGTAAACAAAAACGTGTTTCCTGAACTAAACTATAACCAGCTACAACTTTTGCAAGGTGCAATTCTGAAGTGAAGTTTTGTGATCGTGACTGTGAACGTGACGCGGCTACGTTGGTTACCGCCGCCGTCACGCACACATGCGCAGCGTACCAGCTGAGGACGTGCAAGCGCGCGGTATTAGAAACGCGAACTCCATCGTAGCAGCCAGGAGCAGGGATTGCGCACGTTTATTGCTGCGCGAAGTGGTGCGACTCGTCAGGACAAAAAGGTGGCGAACACTTCAACATCCCTGCCGACCACAGGTATTTATGCATTCACTATTTTATATAATTTCCTAAGGAGGCGACCTTTTCTAGTTTGATTGTCGTTGACCGTTATGATTTGAAACGGCTGGATATGAACAGCGGAATTTCTTTCGGTAGCGTTCGCTGCAGCGGCTTTCCTATTGAGAAATAGTTTTGATAATGAGTTAAAATTAGTGGGTGGGCTGCAGTTTCAGGCCCGACGCGGCGTCAGCTCTCAAAAGCGGGGCTGTTGACTAGTTTTTGTTGCTTGCGTTGGTATGTGCGTGCCTCGCTGCCCGTCGTTATTTTACGAATCTTGATGAAAGCTAACCACCCGACGTTTGCGTGCCTTCAGGGCCTGTTTGTTACGTGTTGCTTTAACTTATGCGTGCTAGCAACATTACACTTGTAGTGCTCACTGCAGCTGGCTTTTTTTTAATTGTTCGCAGCTGACAAATGTATCGTTTGCAACGTTATCGCGGAGTCGCAAATATCTTAGCTTGGGGCTCTGCCCCCAGAGTCGAATGAGCACCGTGTTGCACAAGGAAGACCCGCCGCGTTCCTCATGTGTGTCTGTTTACATACCCACCGCCTGCTCGGAGTTTTGTCGCCGTAAATTGCCCTCCTCGCTCCTTCCCCTTCGACGCTCCCTTGCCGCGCTGCTCGACGGAAGGCCCTGTACCAAACGTGATACCCATCTGCCCTTCTGTTGCTCGCTCTCGGGACGCTCCCAGAAACAGTTTCGCATATCTCTCTGATACTCCCACGTGGTTCTTCCAACGGGCGAAGGCGGGGCCAAGGTCGGTTTTGGTAGTTCGTGATAACGCGTACAAAAGTTAACGACAGATAATTTGGCGCGCTTACCAACGCAAACCAATGACTGCGACTGAACAACACGTTTTCACGGAGACTGAGATTATGGGCAGGAGACAGGATCAGCATATCAGATATAAATTAAGAAAGATGTATACTGTGCTAGTGATGCATCCGTTAAACTGTTTTAATATATAATTATTTTGCCAAGTGACTGTCCTGCTAGACTGATTAGTGGATCTGTTAAGTTCTGCGCATGTCACAATTGTGTATATATTCCTACGTGTTGCTCTGATTAAACGAAAAGTGAAAGTTTACTGCCCACGATGTCGTTCTTTTCACTGCCCTCTTTTTTTTTGTTAGTGGTGCTGGAAACACTGAGTAGTATTTCTCAGGCAGTCACTCCACAAAATCATTTGTTCAGTATTCACACGTGCAATGCAAAGCGAGTTTAGCAAATTACCTGCTTGCAAGCCTCTTATACCGTGTTTATTCATTTTTCAATAGCTCCTTGGCGTTGCACACCCACAGAAGTGCCCACACCAGCGTCACGGGTTTCACCAAGTAATGGTAAGTGCAAAAGAAACAAAGAAAAGAAGAGAAAAATTATTGCAAATTACACATCTTGCATCTATAAAGTATGAACTGGTACTAGGTGTTTTCTTGATATAGAAACCTGCATAGCGCTAAGCCTGTGTAATATTGTCACAACATATAATGTGGACGAAACCCATGCATATGGTATGAGATTGTCAGCATGATTTTGTTCACACAATAAATCATTTTTTAAAAGTAAGGTGGGTGCATATGGCCGTACAAAGTCTGCACTGGTCGTGGGGCTCTCTGAATTAGTGTGGCGTGTGTAGCTCAGCTGGATAGGCCACCAGAGTGTGGTGCACTTGGGGTGCATTCATGTGATTGTGGCTTATGTAGCCTGAATGACTTTTTGTGAGATCTGAACTATACAAAATCCTGTACGTTATAAATGCTATTGCCTCTGTTCAGCATTTCAAGAAATTTTGCAAGAGATTTTTGCAATAATTTGTCATATTTCTTTGGTCATGAACTTTCCATAGATGGTAAAATGCTTGGAATTTTAGGAATGAATTACGATTTCAGCCCGTGTCACAGGATGTACAGTCGAGCGCGATCTGACGTCATCATGCCAATGTCGACAAAAAACTCGTACAGCACCACAGCCCAGAATCTTCTTTTTTGAAAAGAGGGGGGGTATCAAGCAAGTTTACCTCAGTCTTCCTTGAGCTACGGTCACTCCCATCCGAGGAAGGCGCATTCTTATTCTTTTTTTTTCGCTTCAGGGAACACACAGTAAGGGCATTGAGCGCAGACTGCCTTTTCGGCATCACCAGGGGCAGGATGTTCCAAAACTGCATTTTAGTTATCATCCGTGAAGATAAGAGCCAACTGAATCAATGCTTGATCGCAACGAATGGAACGCTCAAAACAGAGAGAAAGGGTGACGAGTTCGACGTGAGGATGGCTGTTGTCGCATGGAACAGCACACGAGGAAGAAAACAACGTGAAGTCTAGATTTTCAGTGTTCCGAAACAGGCCGCCAAGGTTCTGGGACCCTGTGCCGGTCGACGCTCTCGCAGTACCTTCATATCGTGCTCGACTGTACATCGCTACAAATGTAAATGGTAAATAGCACGGCACTGCATGGATGGTGAATTGGTAGCCCTGTGATTGCGCCCTATTAGCTTACCTGTGTGATATTTTTTTTTTATTTCTATGAGACTGATAAAAGCATATTCCTTTGAATTCTTCCTTTTTTTCAGCTGAGCATGGTCCAAGGTGCCTCCACTATTTCAAGCAGGAGAGCAGCGCTGAGCAGGCATAAGGAACGCCGAAAAGCTGGCAGAGGAAACGCAGCTCTGTGGACACCCCTTGTACAAAAATGAAGCTGAACACCTTTTACGCACGGAGTGGAAAGTACCGTAAGGCATTGGGTCGGATAAAGATACTGCATGAGGCGAGGCGAGTAATAAGCGGGAGGCCATAGACAAACGTGAGCCGGATTTCCTAAAACATCTTTTTGAACTTCTTAAAGCACAAATCAGGCTTGGTACATTTACGAAATAAAAAAAAGACATCGGTCAACATAAATTAAACAATTCACTTTAAATTTGTTCCTTAATTCTCCGAAGTCCTATAGCTTTCTAAAAAAATGCTTCACTTGCCACATGTGCGAACACTCAAGCGCTGGCTTGCAGACATCCCAATGACACCTGGTATCATGCCAGGTGTGAAGGATGTAATAACATCAATCATAAAAGGTTGGCTATTCCAATACAACGCATGCTGTGTTTTATTCGATGGAATAGCCTTGCAGAGGAATTTGACGTGGGATCAATCAAACGCTATTGCGAAAAAAATGTAACACTGATTAGGCCTTTAACACACCAACTGAACATCTAAAAATAAGATTGGCAAAGAAGCTCAAAGAACAACATATGTCTTTGCTGACATGAGAGTGAAGTGTGCCACACAAGTATTCAATGAATCTGTCTCTGTGGCGCTCCTCACTATCATGGCCATTCAGGAGCTTCCTGTTTATGTTGAAATTACAGCTCAGTTCACAGAAAGTATGCATAAACTTTTTGACAACCTGAATAATTAGACTCTGAAAAATCAGGACGACAAGTTGCGTTATGCATTGACTGATGAGTCGGAACAGCGTGCCTTACTTGAGTCGTGCATCAGTTCGGTTGCCCAATATATTCTGCCGTGCAAAGCTACACTGGCACCTTACATTCGTGAACAGAAGCACACAACAAAGAAAGCCAATGCACAGTGCTCCTGCCAGAAAAGCCGTAAATTAGCAGCTTAAATTTATCCTGTGCCTTTCAAGAACACGATTATGTAGAATTGGATTTCTCGTGCAGCCTTCTGCACAAATTTCCTATACCGACACGTGTTCCACTGTTTCTTTTTTATGTATGCATGCACTATTTTTATGTATACATCTTTATTTGTTTATATATATATATATATATATATATATATATATATATATATATATATATATATATATATATATATATATTGATAAATCAGCTATGGTTACATGCAAATGCAACCACTACTTTTGCATTGTATAAGTTTGCCTGATGAACTTTGTATTTTCTGGAAACCGTGAGTGCCCTATTATTGTGAGTATTGTAATGACCAGAGGTGCTGCATTGCTTTAGTATTGAAAAATGCTGATATTTTCGAAAAGGCGATAGAAAACCCAAGTGATTCTGCTTTCTCCTCTGTCCACTTGACATGGATAGAAAAGCAATCACACAGTCACACATCCACCCTCTCAAGAAATCTCAGAATTCAATTAATAATGACTGGCTTTACACTGAAGCAGTCTATGAACAGTAGCAGTGTGATTAATTTAAAATGAGTGTTGCAAAAAAAAGGTTGAATAATAATAATAATAATAATAATAATAATAATAGTAATAATAATAATTGTTCGGTTTTTACGTCCCGAAACCACAATATGATTATGAGAGACACTGCAGTGGAAGGCTCCGGAAATTTTGAGGTGCTAAATCTCTTTGAGGTGCTAACACACGTAAATCTTATCGCATGGGCCTCAAGCATTCTGCCCCCCATCTAAATGCGGCCGCCGTGACTTGGATTCAAAACCCGCAATCTTCAGGTCAGCAGTCGAGCACCATTAACCACTAGACCACCACGGCAAGCGATGAAGGTTGAAACGCATGTTTTCGAGGGCCCACAAAATCCAAGAAGTTTTCAGCAGGACACAAAGGCTTTACGTTATTTTAAATTTACAAACCTCTGGTCATGATAATTTTGCCATGTTGTGCTTCTGGGAAAAAATAATGGTGTCTGCAATTCACAGGCATAAAAAATACACTTGATCAAGTGCTCGGCTCTGCAGTGATTCCAAAGGGGTGTGTGCGGAAGCTGCGAATCGGTTGATATGCATGTTAGTGCGCAATAGAAGCAGGCTTCCATACTTCCTGAAAATATGTAATCTTCTGTTTGTTTAGCGTGACTGTGTTACTAGTTTTTCAACTGAATATTACAAACTGTGGCTTTCCACTTCCCGAACCAACGAACAACGAGAGACGCAGTTCTAGAGGTTGGTACATTATGATTAAACTATGCAGTGTTCCCCAACTGCGATTTAAGTACTGGTCACAAAATCTCCCCACATTGTTGTCGGTCCAACATGATACCTGGCAGAAAAATAACAGTGAAGTTGCACTTCCATTTTGTGCTTTATCCTGATCACTTTTCTCATAAACTATTGATATTCGCGCATATTTTGGGTTACCGTCAGTGTTTTGCTCCACTGAAAACTTAAATAATCATTCCTATTGTGCACCAGTTACAGTCAAAATGTTTCCTCAAATTTTCAAAGGTCACCTCTGACCTGAGTCTTCACCACCCTTTGTAGCAGTTTCCTTTCTGTATTAATAAAAAATTAAGGCATCACACACATCCTGTTCAAATCAAATGAGCATGCATGCTACACATTCACCTGGAGGAAAACATGGCCAGGGATAGCCGAGCGATATGGTTGATCTGTCTCACTGCCTTTACAATATAATACGCCGTAGCACTGCATACTTTGCATGTGCATGTGACTTTACAATATAATACGCCGTAGCACTGCATACTTTGCATGTGATTTGCCGTGATGGCAGAAAGAGAATTTGTGGTCTTGAACGAGCTTATTCTTCATCGTCATCAGCGTGATCCTCATCGTCATGGCGTATAGTGGGTACCTTGCATGTGCTGTGCCAGACAACAGACAACGCAGAACGGACAAGGCTCGACCCTAAGGTGCTGCGCTCCTAACAATTGTTGGTGTGAATCAAACGCGACTTTGCAGCCACATAGTAAAAACAACGCCCTGTGCATCTAACCTCCACGATCATCATATCTCTAAGCTAAAGTGGGTTATTATAAAAAGACTGACAAAGTTGATATTTGGCACGTTTGTTTTGCACACAATTGGCCATAGTGCAATATGTTACCGCTGGTTTCAATAATTCTGCTTAAATGCACAGTTCCACCTATAAAGAAAAGCAGCAAAAATTTTATATGAGAGGATGTATTAAGACGAAAGCCTTTAATGCCTCATGCTCACGTCCGTCCATCTATCCGTCCGTGCGGCGTTCGTCCGTCCGTCCGTGTCCATTCGTCCGTCCGTCCGTGTCCATCCGTCCGTCCACCCGTGTCCGGCTGTGGAAAAAACCACGGCTGTGGAAAAAACCATGCAACGCCGTACGCTAAATGCTCTACAGGAGTCGTGTACGAAATCCCCCTGACGGGCGGCAAGTCCTACGTAGGGCAGACTGGGCGGCGCCTGAATGATCGAGCCAGGGAACATGAACAAAAGTTACAAAAAAAAAGACGATTTGGCGCACCTGCCAGCGCACTGTAAAGACTGTGCGTGTGAACCACGGTTTCACGGGATAAAGATTTTGGGCAGAAGCCAAGATCAAACGGCTCGAGAGCTATTAGAAGCCTATTTTATTAGAAAGAAAAGTGATGCCTGTGTCAGTGATACATCTATTAGATTATTTGAATCAGAAATGGGATTCTTCGATAAGTGGTTACCCCGCTAGGCTGATGAGCGGGTGCAACTGTGTCTGCGCATGTCATGACTTGCTATATATTTCTACGTCTATCCATGAATAAACGAGTTGAAAGTTTACCGCCCGTGTCATCGTACCTCCCTCCGTCCTCGTCTTTTTTTGTGCGGTCAAGATGTCGACCAGTACCTTAAGGCAGCTTCGCACTAGGGGTGCCGAGCCTGAAGGAAGTGCGGAGCTTGGCAGCCTTCTTTGTTTCTCTTCGGTTTTCTTTTTCTTTCCTCATCTTTTTTTCTTTTTCTCCTTTCCCGTTTTTTTGTCTTTATTTCTATTTATTTCTTCCTCTCTTTATCTATTTCTTTGTCTTTAATGCATTTACTATTATTCGTCCTATTTTTTCCTTTCTCTCTGTTTCTATTTGACGCTTGCTTCGTTCTTTCCCTATTTTTATACGTTCTTTTGCCTCTGTTACGCCAAGCGCACTAGTTTTTTTTTCCTGTTGATAAGTGATCATCATCACGGCGCTCGAAGAACAAGAGGAAGAAGAGTTATCCATGGTGCGAGCGCGCGCTCAATATGCTACACAGGGAGCGGTACGCCAAGCGACGACGACAGTTAGCGACAGCCCGGCCCTCTGAAGTGCTCCGCACTTAAAAATAGATAAATGAAATTGCAGGACGCTTGAGCTTCTCCTTCAAGACCAGGTCACAATAGAGTAATCGAGCGCATCGCCTTCTGAATCGCTAGCCTTCTTCGGTTCTCGGTGCATGCCTCAACCGTGCCATAAGGGAACGAAAGACTGTGCTCTTAACATTGGCCGTTTCGAAGTATCATTGAATGCTTACTGCAGGCACAGTTGTTAAGTGTCCACTAAGCCATCATTATTCATTTTGCGAATCAACGAAGGGCCCACTACGCCTCTATCGTGCAACACGCGAACCTACGCAGCTGTTCACTTTGTTGATGGTTCTGCTGCTGATGATGATAAAGTATGTCATGGCGCTTTGAAATGGGTGGGCCTTTAAAACGCCCACTCGTAGCTCAAATCACATCTTTTCACGCCTGGCGCGACTTTACGCTTCTGCCCCGCACTATTAGATGCGTTCAGGAGATTTCTTCCACTACATGACATTCATATATTTTTTTTCCAAAGCTGTCTCAACAAATGTCGTTGCTTTGTGGTAGAACACCTGCTCGCCACGCAGACGGCCTGGATTCGATCCTCACTCGGACCCGGAAATATTTATTTTAATTGCATCTTTATCGATTTTTCGGTCACGGACAAGATGATTTTTCGCTCACAACCAACGATGCAAACGCCGACGCTGACGCCGGAATTTCTGCGAAACGAGCTCTTTAACGCTAAATCCTGCACTGATGTGTTTTGTTGTATAGGTGTTTGTGCTGTTCTAAATCTAGCGCTTAAACGGACACTAAAAAGAAAATAGTTTTCTCGCATGAGTAAATTACTCTTTCACGACACCAAAAACAAGCTTCCCGCGAGAACCCGCGTGGAAAGCGAAAAAAATGCACGGAAAGAAATTGCAGGCGGCGACACCACATTGAAGTTTGCGCACCAATCGTCTTGACGTCATACATTTTGACGTTGTCTACTTGGGCCTACGTAGTTTCTAATCTGTAACAAAGTACATTTTCCTCTGAGGGGGGCCAAGGCTTCGCATACCAAGTTTCAGAAAATTTCGTTCAGCCAACGTGGCCGAAATATGAATGAAACATTCTGAAATTTATGACGTCATGGTCGGAGATTTCGGCGCGAAATTTGAAGATGAAACTTTGAACTTGATTTCGTATTTAATTAATGGCCCTATTAGGCTGAAATTAAAGACAGCAGAGCTTTCACAGAATAAGTTATCATCTAAACTGATTGAATGTTTCACTTTAGTGCCCCTTAAATGCAGCTGTACTAACGTGAAACCTGAGGAAGCGCGTAGCGCGGGCAACTCGGCGATTCCCTTGGCGCTGGCCGTCTATCACGCGCTTGCCGAGTTGGTGGCAACCGTGCTCGCGCGGTACAGGTATCAGCCGCATGTTGCAGGAGCGTTTTGTGTAACTGCGGGCTAGATCATTGCGATTAATGCTTTTGCAGAGAACTGTGCTAGTTCGTACTGGTTCATTAAGTCGCAGCGTGGCAGGAACACGGAAAAGCTCAAGGTGCACAGGTTCATAATGCTGTGTCCCATCGCGTGTGTGCCTTACGGTTGTCCTCGTTCTTGTCGCGCTGTAACGTAAAGATTAATGCTCTAAAAGAATGACACGCACACAGCGTTGCAACTGTAGTGAAACTGATGGTTTATTGACCGCGCCGTTGAGACCCCATCCCCAGCCTAATGTTGCCAGACCATCTGGGTGACGGCCCCCTACCGGTACATCTTCCTTTCTCTGAAGAAAGGAAGGGTTTCGTAGTCCCGCAGGTGGGCTGGAGGCCTTCGCACTCGAGTAGAGTGCCGTAAAGGCGGGGTCGTTGGATGAGGGCTTGGCGAGACTGCAGAGGTAAGGTTGGGCTCATCGACAGGTAACTCCTGGGATGCCACTGCAGGTTGGGGGGCCCTCTTGTAATAGATGTGAAGCATCTTATGCTCGTGACTGTGTCCATCCCTCCCGCGTCCGGCGTCCCGCGTCCGGTCACTTTCATGAAGTAGGGAGGCACCCACTATGCCAACCAGAACACCCTAGTACAATAAGGCCGTCAACCACCACCACAATCACCAGAGTCATAGCCGAGAGCACAGAGTGGCTGCTTAGCAATGGCTAGGCATTTGGTCGGTGCAAGCAAAGAATAGCACGCACTACAGGTGGTGTCTGTCGCCCACGTTGACTCTATTCCTTGATCTTGCTTGCAAGTGCTTGCGGAGGCTTTGTCCGTCCCTCCTTCCCCCCGTCCCGCGTCCCACACCCCCTCTCTCTCCTCTCCTACGCTCCCCCCCTTTCTCTCCTCTAGGAATCCTCTTCTATGGAGCGGCGCCCGCGTCCCGTTGACTCCTATTTTTTGATCGTGCTTGAATCTGCTTGCGGGGGCTTTTAGATGCGAAGCATCTTATGCTCGGGACTCTGTCCGTCCCGCGTCCGGCCACTTTCATGAAGTAGGGAAGCACCCACTATGCGAACCAGAACACTCTAGTAATATGAAGGCCGTCAACTACCACTACAGTCACCAGAGTCATGTCCGGAGACCTCAGACAACTACACTCCGTTCGCGCCAGCGAAATCTACAAGCGGTGTCGGGAAACGGAAGGGCTTTTCGGAACAACAATCAATTGGCACTACATGGACTACTTCCCCTTAGTCCAGGTTGTCAGGCAAGCCGACGCCTCCTTCTCGAATCTACTGACCAAGATAGGAGACGGAAGAGCTCTCGACGCCAGCGAAGTGGCCTACTGGAGAGTCGCTTCCTTACCGCGGAGGAGGCACTCAGGCGCGCGCCAGCAGCAGTTCGCCTCTTCTACAGTAACGCAGACGTCAACACATTCGTGGCAGCCACTTGCTCCTACAACAACGACGAGCACCAGCATCAAGTAGTGCGAGCCCAGGACACCTTCCTGGGATGCGCAACGAAAGAATCCATGGACAAGGCAAAGGAGAAGCTGGCCAAGATGTCTAACGCAGAATTTGCTAACCTACCCAAGCAAATCCTACTAGTCTACTATAAGCCCTACATGATAACGGCTAACATAGACGTCGTAAACGGCACAGTGGGAACCCTAAAACATTGTGAACTAAGTGTCACACAGCAATCCCATCAAGACGAAGAAGGCGCGTTTCCCAGACGATTGTGGTTATAGTTCTACGTTCCCACAAAGGGGAAGCTCGCTCGACTTCGTTCCAACCACGCAGTGAGCGAGGCGAAACGTTTGGGCTATGTCGTTGACACGACGTGGATACCCATAGAACCGCGGCACATCACGTTGACGATCCACCGTAACAGCGGTGTCGCATGCAAACGACACAATGTTGACACAATTCCCCCCTGGTCCAGGCGAGCGCCGTAAGCGTAGACAAGTCCCAGGGAGGAACCTACTCTTCCATTGTATACGAATACTCGAAGACGCACCCACAGAAACTCGTTTACGTTGCCTTAACCAGGTGCACCAACATTCAAAACCTCTACCTGACAACGCTGCCGGTGACCATCGCTTCCACCCCAAGAACGACAACGTGGACTAGAACATGATCGACGAATTCAAACGTCTCGACACCATCACTCAGCGTTACCTCCGCGCTTTCCGAGAGGACATCGACCCCGAAACGGAGCTCACTATAGCGCTGCTAAACAGCCGATCCCTCAACGCACACTCCAGAGACATCGAACGTGATCGCGTCCTAACCAAAGCAGACGCACTGTGTCTCACAGAAACGTGGAACACCGCAAGACCGACGGTCAACGGCTACGAAGCGATCGCGTGTACTGAGGAGACAGAACGTCCTGCCGGTGGTGTCGCCATGTACGTCAAACGCCATCTTCCCGCAAAAGCCTTAGATCTACAACCTACCGGCCAAAGCACACAACGCAGAGCACTCGGCCGTTAGACTCCACTTTGACAACGACAACAACATCGGAATCATGACAATGTATCTCGCACCCAACATTTCCAGAGGAACCGTCGAACGTTACCTAGAAAAGGCCATGGCACAGTACACAAAGACATAGAGACACGCGCCCTTCGTAGTTGCGGGTGATTTCAACGTGGATATAACGACGAACGATTGGCTGGTCCACCACATGCTAGACGTCTACTCAAACTAACCATCTCTCCGCTGCTTCCGGCCACTTTCATGAAGTAGGGAAGCACCCATTACGCGAACCAGAACACTGTAGTAATATGAAGGCCGTCAACCCTACTACAATCATCAGAGCCATGGCCGAGAGCACAGCTGCTTAGTAATGGCTAGGCAGGTGGTGTCTGTCGCCCAGGTTGACCCCTGTATTCCTTGAGTCATGACCAAGAGCACAGAGAGGCTGCTTAGCAATGGCTAGGCAGGTGGTGTATGTCGCCCAGGCTGACCCCATTCCTTGATCTTGCTTGCATGTGTTTGGAGGGGGGCTTAGTCCGTCCGTCCTTCCCGCGTCCCACAGCGCATGCGCGTCCCCTCCCCTATCCTCTCCTACGCTCACCCTCTTCCTCTCCTCTAGGAATCATCTACTCTACGGAGCGGCGCCCGCGTCCCACAGCGCATGCGCGTCCTTTCCCCCTCTCTTCCTCTAGGAATCCTCTACTCTACGGAGCGGCTCCCGCGTCCCACACCCCCACAGCGCATGCACGTCCCCTTCCCCCCTCTCTTTCCTTTCCTACGGTCCCTCCCGTCCTTTCCTCTAGGAATCCTGTACGGAGCGGCGCGGTAGTTCCGCGGTATGAAAATGACGGAGCGCGCGCGCCTCATTCTCTCTCCTGTGCAGCGCCGCGATGAGCGCCCGGACCGCTGCCGTGAAATGAGGGCGGCGACGTTCCTCCCGCTCAAGCTAATTATCTCCCCGCTGCTTCGCATCCACACATGGTTGCCCTTTAGCGGGAGATGGGGAATTTTTTTCCTCCTTCTCGCGTCCCACATCCCCACAGCGCATGCGCGTCCCCTCGCCCTCTCTCTCTTCTATGTTTGTCACTGTGGTTCTATGTTTGTCACTGTGGAACCCGACGACGAAACTTCAGTTCTCGGCGTCGCTGGGGGCAATTTGTCAGTCTTGTTGGCTCGACAGGTTTGCGTCGCCCGAGGTATCCTCCAACTTTCTTCGCGTACCACGCAGATATTAATGGCCAATTTCAGTGGTGAATACCAGCACTTTGCCCCACGAACTGCAATCGCCCATTTGGAGCCAATCAGTCAGTCAGCGGCTTTACTCATCACTGGAAAAATTGGCGCGGATTATAACAGGTGATGCACAGACCCACGTACCAGTTGACGTGGATCTGAAACTGTCGAGTGCACAACAAGCTAGTATTCGATACCTATTAGACTCTTTTGCGGACTGTTTTGTCTCAACATCAAAGGTGAACCAAATACCTATCACGAAACACAGGATCATTACAAACCTTGATGAAAGGCCCGTACGCCAACGCGCCTATCGCGTTTCTCGTAGGGAGCAAGATGCCATCCGAGAACAAGTCAAGAAAATGCTGGCCGAGACATCATACAGCCTTCCACCAGCCCATGGTCGTCGCCCGTCGTTCTCGTGAAAAAGAAGATGGTACGATGCGCTTTTGCGTTGACTACCGCAAGCTTAACAACGTTACAAAGAAGGACGTTTATCCCCTTCCCCGCATCGACGACTCTTTGGACCGCCTTCGACTTGCCCGATACTTCTCGTCAATGGACCTTCGCAGCGGCTACTGGCAGATCGAGGTTGATGAGCGAGACCGCAAAAAAACAGCATTTATTACGCCAGACGGACTCTACGATTTCAAGGTCCTTCCCTTCGGATTGTGTTCAGCTCCTGCTACATTTCAGCACATGATGGACACGGTTCTATCAGGTCTCAAGTGGCAGTGCTGCCTTGTCTATTTGGATGATATAGTCGTGTTTTCTACAACTCCCACGTTGGAACAGGCAGGAAGTACCTGCCCGCGGCATCATGGGCCCCTTGGATTGCCCGAAGCTGACGGTGACGATCCGTGCTTTTGATGGCGGAATAAAAGTCCTGTCTCGGGAGGATTTGCGCCTCGAGTTCCTTGGGTATGTGGGGGCAGCGGCCCGCAGGGGGGGTCGGGGTAAAATCCGGCTCTCCTCCCTCGGTGCTCAATAAAGTTATCTATCTATCTATCTATCTATCTATCTATCTATCTATCTATCTATCTATCTATCTATCTATCTATCTATCTATCTATCTATCTATCTATCTATCTATTTATCTATCTATCTATCTATCTATCTATCTATCTATCTATCTATCTATCTATCTATCTATCTATCTATCTATCTATCTATCTATCTATCTACAACTTTTGACCAGCATCTACAACGCCTACAGGCCGTTCTTGACGCAATACGTGCTGCTGGGTTGTCTTTAAAGCTGGAAAAATGCCATTTCGGGTATGAGCAGCTCAAATTTTTAGGCTATGTCGTCAGCAACGACGGAATTCGACCAGACTTCGACAAGACACTTGCCGTTGCTTCCTTTCCAATACCGACGAACAAACACGAACTCCGACGCTTTCTGGGACTTTGTGCATATTACCGACGCTTTGTGGTTAACTTTTCAAAGATATCCGAACCTCTACACCGGCTTACAAAGGACAAAGTTTCATTCGTTTGGGAGCAGGAGCAACAATTTGCCTTCTCCGAACTACAGAAACGATTGCAAACACCTTCGATTCTGGGGCACTTTGACGAAGACTGTGACACTGAGCTGCACACGGACGCCAGTAACGTGGGCCTTGGTGGCGTTCTCGTTCAGTGGCAAGACGGAGCTGAGCGCGTTATCGCCTACGCAAGCCGTACTTTGTCGTCGACAGAAACAAACTACTCCACTACGGAGAGGGAATGCTTGGCAGTAGTATGGGAAATCGCCAAGTTTCGACCATATCTGTACGGCTGACCATTTTGAGTTGTCACGGACCACCACTCGTTGTGCTGGCTTGCTAATCTCAAGCATCCATCTGGCCGTCTTGCACGTTGGAGCCTCCGTTTACAAGAGTACGACACGGCGATCGTGTTCAAATCCAGGCGTAAGCACACCGACGCCGACTGCTTGTCGCGTGCTCCGCTTCAACCGTCGCAAGTCGACGTTGATGAAGAAGGCGCATTCCTTTCCGTCATCATGGCGTCCGACGTGAGGAAACAACAGCGCGACGATTCGGAACTCCGGCCACTCATCGACTACTTAGAGGGCCTTACATCGGAGCCACCTCGGATATTCGCCCTACATTATCATCGTTTTGCGTTCGCGATGGTGTCCTCTATAAATTGGCTTTTCACTCGACCGCAGCCGCCTACCTTCTTGTTGTGCCGTCCATACTGCGAGACGACGTTTTACGTGCCTCTCATGACGAGCCATCGTCGGGCCATTTAGGCTTCACACGGACTCTATCGCGCATACGCCAAAGGTACTTCTGGCCTAACCTTCGCCATGACGTGAAGCAATATGTTAGGGCGTGCCGTGACTGTCAGAGACGGAAGACACCACCCGTCCGTGCTGCCGGACTGCTACAGCCCGTTGTTCACCCACTGATTCCTTTTCAACAAGTTAGCATCGATTTGCTTGGACCATTCCCGACGTCCAGAGCTGGTAACCGCTGGATTGCTGTTGCTACGGACTATCTTACGCGCTACACTGAAACCCAAGCTCTCCCACGAGGCACCGCTAATGATGTCGCGACCTTCTTTGCACATAGCATCGTGCTCCGCCATGGTGCTCCGACCGTAGTTATAACCGACAGGCACACATCATTTACAGCTCAGGTGACAGAAGACATCATGCAGCTCAGTGATACTATTCACCGCAAAGGCACTGCTTACCATCCCCAAACGAATGGGCTCGCAGTGTTAAAAACGCGAGAGACTGACGCAGACACAGAGGGCCCATTCGAATCTCATCGTCTTCTTCTTTTCTCACGAGCCCCCCATCCTTTATTAAACCAATTCTTTTTCTACACGCAGAACGGCTAAACAAGACGCTAGCTGATATGATGTCCATGTATGTTGACGCCGACCACGAAAACTGGGACGATGTCCTTCCATACGTCACATTCGCATAAAACACCGCCGTGTAGGAAACTACCGGCTTCACCCCTTTCCGCTTGCTGCGTGGCCGCGAAGCTGTGGCAATATTGGACGCTATGCTTTTACCCGCTCATGTCCTAACGTTGCCAGTGATGCTGCCGAATTCGCTAGACGCGCCGAAGAAGCACGCCAGCTCGCACGGATGCGTATCCGCTATCAACAACACAACGAAGCCCGCCGGTACAACCTTCGCCGTCGAGACGTCACATACCAACAAGGCGAAAGAGTATGGGTGTGGACACCAATCCGCCAGCGTGGTCGTTCAGAGAAGCTCTTGCGCCTCTACTTTGGCCCATTATAGCATTGTGCAACGACTCAGTGACGTTACATACGGGGTACTTCGTGAGAGCGAAGGTACCACCCGCCGTTCTAGGCGTCCGCGACAATCGGACGTTGTCCACGTCTCACGGTTAAAGCCGTACTACTCCCGCTGACAGCAAAGCTCTGCGCGTCACTCATCTCCTACCTTTTGTTTGAGTCTTTTCATGTCGCATTCTTCACTGTGTATCACAGTTAAGCATCGAGACGATGCTTTCCAGGGAAAGGAATAATGCCACGACCCTGACACAACTAAAAAGCCGCTTGGGGTGTTCACCGAAGAAGACGAAGAAGAGGTTTTAGAAAATACCGTATTTTGTCGCATATAACCCGCACCAAAAATTGAAAAAAATCGCCTGAAAAGTGGGGGGTGCGGGTTACCTGCGAATAATCCGGAAGCAGAGGTCGGCTTCACGGCAATGCATGGCCTGCCGTGCAGTCCGCATCCCCATCGGCATCGTCTGGTGCAAAGCCAATAAAAGCCAACACAGGCCATAGACAGATCCCCTCCGTAGCGTGTTTATTCACTTTTTGCGTGCTTTGTTTGATTTGGTCAACAGCGTCACAACAGCGATTTGACAGCGTCTGTCTCCGAGTCAGGTGTCTCCGAGTCAGACACCGACGGGGCGCGTGCGGAGGCCAGACATTGCGCTGCTGTGCCAGTGGATCGTGGATGCGTAGGGGGGCGATTCCGGCCGACATGGTGCGCAAGAGCTTCAAAAAGTGCGCCATCAGCAATTGCTTGGATGGCACCGAAGACGATTGCTTCTTCGAGAGCGGCGACGAAGCCTCGGATGGCAGCAGCGACAGCGGCGAGTCGGGCGATGACTGAAGGAACGGGAATCGGCGCCGTCAACGTTGCGGCGATCGCTTCGAAATAAAGTTCTTTTGTAAACGAGATTGTGACTGTGCAGTTGTGACTTCCCAAAACAGTTTTTTTAAGCTAAGCATGCGGGTTATACGCGAGGATTTTTTTCTTTTTTTCGGGGAGTTCAAAGTTAGGGGTGCGGGTTATATGCGAGGGCAGGGTTATATGCGAGAAAATACGGTATACGAGTAGTGCCGATCAAGAGATCTTGTGTCTCTTTGTCCGTGAAAATATGTTCATGTTTGTCATCCAGAAGGGTCAAGGCAATGGCCACTTGCTCGGCCGCACACGACGACGAGCATCGTACCGAAGCGGCGTTAACGGTCGAACCCCTGTGGTTGATCGGCACTGCTGCAAGACTATTGCTGTTAGCATACTGGCCTGCGTCTACGAAGCAGCTGCGGTTAAGATTCTTTTGTGCTTGGTTTGAGCATTGCTAGCCTTATTTTAGTCTTGTACTTACCACTGCGTGACCGTGCGAAGTGAGATGATGGATGGACAAGCCGGGCCCCTTAAGTGCTGCTGACTTGAACTGTATGCCTGCCCAGTGGCTTTATGCCAAGCAGCTTGAGCCTGGATAAGGTTTCTCAGCAGAAATGTCGTTCGTAAGATTGTAAAGTCACGCCTAAGTGAACATGAATTAATTGCAATCTCTAAACAAGAACATGTTCATTAGGGGCTTCTTCTAGCCTGCGTCGTCAGGTCGGTTAGTCTTCGATTAGGCGCTTGCCATTCAGACACGTCCTATCGGCGTCAAATGAAGCCCGAACTGCTGCAAGCATTCGCAATGGTGCGGGCCCTCCAGTCTGGCAGGCGCGGGCATCCGGTTTGGCAGCACTGCGCATGTGCGTGCTCTTCTCCATGGTGATAACAGGATGGCGCGCACTATATCATTGCGAATGCTTGTTGCTGTTCGGGTTTCCTTTGACACCGATAGTACATTCCTTGTCGTGACGCAAATATTCATTATTCGTAATTCTGTATTCATTTGCATTGTGCTGTAGTTTGGCGGTGAACATGCAGGTGTAGCGCGATTCGCCAGACACTGAAAACAGCATAGTTTTCATGGTTAACAATGTGTCTAGAAATTGACTTGAGGAGAACTTCTTCTTGGCCTAGTTGGTGTTGTTTGCTGTATGACATATTGCCGCTAATAAAACACACACACAAGTGAGACACGAATAGGACGACAAAACGGGCGGCACTTCCAACTGTTTTGTCGTCCTATTCGTGTCTCACTTGTGTGTGTGTTTTATTAGCGGCAATATGTCATATAGAAATTGACGATCCAGCAATTCAACATTTCGTCTTCTATGCGCAGTACATTCACCATGTTCACTCCAACACTTGTGGTCGCTGACCCCCTGCTGCTGAAAGAAATCATGATCAAGAATTTTGCCTCATTTCCCAATACAGAGGTGAGTATTACTGTTCAATTCTTGAAAGAATTCCTTATTATTAGATTATTCATTGTTGCAATTAAACAATACCGCAATTACAGTAAACTTTTTATGTTAAGTGTGCAGCGCGTCCCTGGTCGCCGACAGGTAAGCCCGCTTAACCCTTTGAGGCGCTATGTACACAATTTTGCACACCACTTGATTTTGTGACTTGTATCAACTAGGGTCTAAGAAAGAGCAAGATATATCAAGCTTTGGATGAAGTGAACCTCCTGCATAATAATTTTGTCTTCATTTAACTTCATTTTGCAATGCACTGTTGCATACAACCTCTTTGCTGACGGTACTACCACGGTCGACGGGTAGTTCGACGTGCCGCTTCCTGCGAGCCATGTGAAAAGTATAATTTTTTTTGCTCAAAATGGACATAACCAAAAATGAATTGGCACTGTATTTCTGCACTGAGATTACATTCAATTTATGCCGAAACAGAGCATGAATGACTACGTAATAAATAGATATTGTCACGTGGTCGTGACGTCGACGAAGGCAGAAGTCGGTAGGTTCAAAATGAAACTGTTTATTAGGCCGAACTTGTGGCCGGTAAACAGAAAGTCAGATTACAGCAATACACACTGCACTGATAGCGGCGAACAGAGCGTCGGCCGTCGATGAACTGTACATCGTTGGAACGCGCCGGCTTTTATAACTCACGCGTCGAACATTCTTGTCTTATCTCTGGTCGTCGCGCAAGCTCTCGAATAATCTTGGGTGTTCGCGTCTTGCGCGCAATTTTAACAAAATGATCTACTAGAATCGTGAACCTTCTCGAACACTGCGGGCGCGGTTTGTTCACAGTCTTTGTGGGCGTAAACCGAATACAGTAAAAGAAACGCGCGTGGCAATGCCCCCCCTCTGAAAAGGCATCGTCCCGATGCTTAGAACAGAACACATGGTAAAAATACATGCAACACTAGAACACATGGTAAAAATACATGCAACAATAAATAGCGACAATAAATCAAGAAAGTTCAGTAAAGAATACGCACAAGAAAGTCCAATGAAAGAAAAAAGAAGTACAGTCCTCAGGTTCACTACCGCGCGTAAAACGGCTTGAGGCGCACGACATGGACGACTTCAGGTCGCGCACGGCGCCGTTGAGAGTTCGAAATGCCGTCGGGGACAACCTCGTAGTCGAGTGTGCCGAGACGACGAAGCACCCTGTACGGTCCGAAGTATCGTCGCAGAAGTTTTTCACTCAGTCCACGTCGTCGTATCGGCGTCCACACCCAAACGCGGTCGCCGGGCTGGTATTCCACGAACCGTCGTCGAAGGTTGTAGCGGCGGCTGTCAGTCGTCTGCTGATTCTTGATCCGCAGGCGGGCGAGCTGTCGTGCTTCTTCGGCGCGCTGTAGGTAGGCGGTTACGTCGATGTTTTCCTCGTCGGTCATGTTTGGTAACATGGCGTCGAGCGTCGTTGCCGGACTCCGTCCGTAGACCAACTTGTATGGCGTGATCTGCGTCGTTTCTTGCACGGCCGTGTTGTATGCGAAGGTCACGTACGGAAGGATGGCGTCCCACGTCTTGTGTTCGACGTCGACGTACATGGCCAGCATGTCGGCGATGGTCTTATTTAGACGCTCGGTCAGGCCGTTGGTCTGTGGGTGGTAGGCGGTGGTCCGGCGGTGACTTGTTTGGCTGTACCTCAGGATCGCCTGAGTTAGGTCCGCAGTAAAGGCCGTACCTCTGTCGGTAATGAGAACCTCTGGGGCGCCATGACGCAGTACGATGTTCTCGACGAAGAACTTTGCTACCTCGGCGGCACTGCCCTTGGGCAGGGGCCTTTGTCTCGGCGTAGCGGGTGAGGTAGTCAGTAGCTACGACGATCCATTTGTTTCCGGAATTCGACGTCGGGAATGGCCCCAGTAAGTCCATGCCGATTTGTTGGAACGGCCGGTTAGGTGGCTCGATGGGCTGCAGAAGTCCGGCTGGCCTAGTCGGTGGTGTCTTCCGTCGCTGACAATCTCGGCAAGTCCTCACGTAGTGAGTGACGTCGGCAGTGAGGCGAGGCCAGTAGTACTTTTCTTGTATCCTTGCCAGCGTACGGGAACATCCAAGGTGTCCAGCCGTCGGGTCGTCATGCAAAGCATGCAGAACTTCCGGACGTAATACCGAAGGTACTACGAGGAGGAGTCGGCCCGAAGTGGCGAGAAGTTTTTCTTTAGAAGAACGCCGTTGCGCATGAAAAACGACTCCAGTCCTCGTCTGAATACCTTTGGAGCCACAGTGGCTTTGCCCTCGAGGTATTCCATAAGGCCCTTAAGTTCCGGATCGGCGCGCTGTCGCTCGGCGAAGTCGTCGGAACTTATGGTTCCCAGGAAGCCGTCATCATCCTGGTCGTCCAGCGGCGGTGGGTCGACGGGGGCACGAGACAGGCAGTCGGCGTCAGAGTGTTTTCTTCCGGACTTGTAAATGACGGTAATGTCGAATTCTTGAAGTCTCAGACTCCATCTTGCAAGGCGACCGGAAGGGTCCTTCAGGTTAGCTAGCCAACACAAGGCGTGGTGGTCGCTCACAACTTTGAAGGGCCTGCCGTAGAGGTAGGGGCGAAACTTTGACGTTGCCCAGATGATGGCAAGGCACTCCTTTTCTGTTGTGGAATAGTTGGCTTCCGCCTTGGATAGCGACCGGCTAGCATAACTGATAACCCTTTCCACGCCGGCAGTTCTCTGGACAAGAACGGCGCCGAGTCCTACGCTACTTGCGTCGGTGTGGATTTCCGTGTCGGCGTGTTCGTCGAAATGCGCAAGTATTGGAGGCGTCTGCAGGCGTCGTTTCAATTCTTGAAATGCTTCGACTTGCGCCGCTCCCCACTTGAATTCCACGTCATTTTTCGTGAGCTGAGTTAGTGGCTCGGCGATGCGTGAAAATTCCTTGACGAAGCGTCTATAATAGGCGCACAAGCCGAGAAATCGTCGAACGGCCTTCTTGTCGGTCGGCGGCGGGAAGGCAGCGATTGCAGCTGTTTTTCGCGGGTCGGGGCAAACTCCAGACTTGCTGATTACGTGACCCAAGAATAGAAGTTCCTCATATGCGAAGCGGCACTTTTCTGGCTTCAGGGTGAGTCCAGAGGCCTTGATTGCTTGAAGTACAGCTTCAAGTCGCCGGAGATGTTCGTCGAAGTTTGAAGAAAACACAACGACGTCGTCCAAGTACACAAGGCAGGTCTGCCACTTCAAGCCGGCCAGTACAGTGTCCATAACACGTTGGAACGTCGCAGGTGCCGAGCAAAGACCGAAGGGCATGACTTTGAACTCGAAGAGACCGTCTGGTGTGATAAAGGCAGTCTTCTCTCGGTCTCTCTCGTCGACCTCGATTTGCCAATAGCCGGTCTTGAGGTCCATCGACGAAAAATACTTCGCGTTGTGGAGTCGGTCCAGGGCGTCGTCGATACGTGGGAGAGGATACACGTCCTTCTTCGTGATTTTGTTCAGGCGGCGATAATCGACGCAGAAACGGAGGGTTCCGTCCTTCTTCTTCACTAAAACCACGGGTGACGCCCACGGACTCTTTGAAGGCTGGATGATGTCGTCGCGTAGCATTTCATCGACTTGTTGCTTTATGGCCTCGCGTTCCCGCGTTGAAACTCTGTACGGGCTCTGACGTAGTGGCCTGGAACTTTCGTCTGTTATGATGCGGTGTCGTGCGACCGGGGTCTGTCGAACTCTTGACGACGACGAAAAGCAGTCGTTGTATTGCAGGAGCAGGGTTTTGAGCTGTTCTTGTTTATCCGTCGGAAGGCTCGGATTGACGTCGAAATGTGGTCCGGAACCTCGAATTGTCGAAGCAGGTTCGGTAGCATCGAATAGGGCGAAAGCATTGCTGGCGGCCACGCATTCGTCGATGTAGGCGACCGTCGTACCAATGTTGAGGTGCCTATATTCGTGGCTGAAGTTTGTCAGCACTACCTTTGCTTTACCGTCACGCAGCTCGGCTATACCTCTTGCGACGCAAATTTGACGGTTCAGGAATAGGTGCTGATCGCCCTCGATGACGCCTTCAAGGTTCGCAGGGTTTTCGGTGCTGACGGAAATAATGACGCTGGAGAGCGGCGGAACGGTCACCTGCTCCTCTATCACATTCAATGCGTGGTTCCCTGGCGTCGCGAGGGGTGGGAGCGCCTTGTCTGAGGTTAGCGTTATCGACTCAGACCTTAGGTCGATGACGGCGCCGTGGTCACTTAGGAAGTCCATTCCAAGTATCACATCCCTGGAGCAGTTTTGTAGGATTACAAAGCTCGCAGGATAAGTCCGGTTACTGACGGTGACTCTTGCCGTGCAGACTCCAATCGGCGTTATCAGGTGGCCTCCAGCTGTCCGGATTTCGGGTCCACTCCAAGCGGTCTTTACTTTCTTCAGCTTCGTCGCGAAAGACCCACTGACGACGGAATAGTCGGCTCCAGTGTCGACGAGAGCGGTGACGTTGTGGCCGTCGAATATTACGTCGAGGTCGCTGGTTCGTCGTCGTGCGTTGCGGTTGGGCCGCGGCGTCGGGTCACGGCTACGACGGTTTGTACCGCTGCTTCGATGTTGCTTCGTCAGGTCATCTTCAGGCCGCGAAGTTTCGACGTCACGGCTGCGTCCGGGTTGCGGCGGGTTCTTGAGGTCTCGTCGCGGCGTCGTCGTCGGCGGCGGAGGATCTTCGGTAGTTCGTCGTACAGCAACCGCACCTCCATCGGTTGCTGCCCTTAGTTTTCCAAGTAAGGGCTAGGAGATCGGCCCCGGTTTGGGCCAGCGTACTTCCGGCGGTGCGGTGACATGTAGCGGCCAGGCGACGGCGAGCGGGATGGTCGTCGGGGTGTCCACTGAGCTCCTGCGAGGTAGTCGGCGATGTCGCGTGGTCTCTCACCCCGCTGTGGACGCGGCGCGTCGATGGCGAAACCGCGCAGTCCCATCTGGCGGTACTGGCAGCGGCGGTAAGTGTGGCCGGCTTCTCCGCAGTGGTAGCATAGTGGGCGGTGGTCGGGGGGCACGCCAGATGTCGGTCTTCCTGCGCGTGTAGCGCTGGCTGACAGGTGGGTGAGATGGCGGCGGTGGTGGCGGCGGCGGCGTCTCGCGACGGTAGCGCGGCTGTGCGGCGTCCTGACGGGGGCGTAGGGGAGGTGCACTACGTCGGGCTGCAGCAGCGTAGCTCATGGCTTGCAGCTGCGGCTCTGGAGGCTGCGGAACGCCCAGTGATTGCTGGATCTCCTGGCGTACGACGTCAGCGATGGAATCCACCTGATGCTGCGCTGAAGGTAGAATTTTTCGCAGCTCCTCTTGCACGATCGCTCGGATCGTCTCACGCAGGTCGGCGGTTCCTAGCACTTGGACGTCCGCGTAGCTTGTAGCCGAGAAGCTGCGGTTGTATTGCCGTGTCCGCATCTCGAGCGTTTTCTCGATGGTCGAGGCTTCGGATGCGAATTCGGCGACCGTCTTCGGCGGGTTCCTGATCAATCCGGCGAAGAGTTCTTGCTTCACACCCCTCATAAGGAAGCTCACTTTCTTCTCTTCGGTCATGTTGGGGTCGGCGTGGCGAAACAAGCGGGTCATCTCCTCCGTGTAGATCGAAATGTTTTCGTTAGGAAGCTGCACACGTGTCTCCAGGATAGTTGCAGCACGTTCCTTGCGGACGACGCTCGTGAAGGTGCCTAGGAACGTCGTCCGAAAGATATCCCAGGTTTGTAGCGCCGATTCTCTGTTCTCGAACCACGTCCTCGCCGCGTCTTCTAGGTAGAAGTAGACGTGGCGGAGTTTTTCTTCGGTGTCCCAGCTGTTGAAGGCAGCGACTCGTTCGTAGGTCTCCAGCCAGCTTTCTGGGTCTTCAAGTGATGATCCCCGGAAAGTCGGTGGCTCCCTTGGCGGCTGCATCACGATCGCGGGAGGTGGCGCAGGGGCTGTCATCGTTGCCGCTGTCGTGGTCATGGTCTTGGTCTTGCGAATCTTGTCGGGTAGAGGGCCGTACTCCGGCTGTAGACCTTGTTGCCTACGGCTAACTCGCTGGTCGTGGTTGGCGTCGACGTCTCCTTCACGACTGGGGCTGGGTTCACGACTTGACGGGGGGTGTCCGGTACATGAACGAAGCAGCACCTCCACCAGATGTCACGTGGTCGTGACGTCGACGAAGGCAGAAGTCGGTAGGTTCAAAATGAAACTGTTTATTAGGCCGAACTTGTGGCCGGTAAACAGAAAGTCAGATTACAGCAATACACACTGCACTGATAGCGGCGAACAGAGCGTCGGCCGTCGATGAACTGTACATCGTTGGAACGCGCCGGCTTTTATAACTCACGCGTCGGACATTCTTGTCTTATCTCTGGTCGTCGCGCAAGCTCTCGAATAATCTTGGGTGTTCGCGTCTTGCGCGCAATTTTAACAAAATGATCTACTAGAATCGTGAACCTTCTCGAACACTGCGGGCGCGGTTTGTTCACAGTCTTTGTGGGCGTAACCGAATACAGTAAAAGAAACGCGCGTGGCAATATTTAATTACAACCTAATTGGGATGAGTTGCAAGAACACACTAAATTAACATATTATGACATTATTTTTGTTGCAACAGAATATTGAGTGCCTTGAAATAATACTATCGATTTGACACATGTACAGAGAGTTTTTCATTGGTGGCGCCTGAAAGGGTTAAGTGCACCATGCATTTCCTTGCGGCAACAGAAAGACGTGGCAGACACACGGGTGATAAGGTCGTGCAATGAGCTTTCACGTTTGCACACTCGTTCGTCGGTTTTCCGCAGTGCGGCCGAAGAAGTGTCAAAGAACACAGACGGTGGTTTGTTCACAAATATATTATTTCAGTACATAAACAGTGGATGATACGCCTTTTTCGGGACAGTTCGCTTCAACGTGACTCACGCCATTCATGCTTCGGAGCCAGCTCCGGTTTCTTACGCTCGGCTTTTCGGCAAAGGTGAACTTTACTCCGTCGATGGCGTCCCGACCGAGCGCGCGGCATCCGTTGGTCGTCTTTCGGCCCTTGGAAGTGCGAACTAGAGCGACCTAGAATAGGGGGAGTGTCCAAAGCGCCGGCTCCTGCGTGGGCCTTTTGCGGTGAACTGCC